>QANY01008030.1:467869-478152 GCA_003255025.1 Datisca glomerata
AGAGAGAGAGAGAGAGAGAGAGAGAGAGAGAGAGAGAGAGAGAGAGAGAAGGATTGAGGATGGTGAAGATGGTGATCGTATGTTGGCTTGAGGGATGGGATTGGGAGGTTGAGACTTGGAGAGAGATTCGAGGTGGATCTTGTTTTATTATAATTTGCAGCTTTTTAATTTCATTAATGTTGTTGTTGATGCTTTTGCCCTTTTTTTTAGTTCATCTTTGTCCTAAACCTTTACTAAAAAGTAGACCGAACTATCAAGTGTGGTTTAAGTAATTAAACCGCTTACCCGCTTCGGTGAGGTTGAATCGTTCGAGTTTTGTGCGAGTTCAACTCTAATTGAAAATACTTGTATCTTAAACTTATACTTAGTCTCTCAATTCGAGTAGTATTAGTCTCACTCTAAATAAGTGGGGTCTACGATAATTTGGCATCGAAAAAAGCAGACTGAAATTAACAAACAAAGAGGTTTATTTTACTGTAATAATTATGAATGTATAATAAATCATTAGATGAATTAAAATTTAATCCAAATCTTATTCTTGTAAAAAATGTCACCAGTGTCTTGAAATACTAAAATCTATGACTCTTTCATATAGTTTCATATTAAGGGAAGGACCTTTCCTTCTGGGGTAGAAAAATTGGGTGTAGGTCTCTTTTCGAAATGGAATAACCTTATCCTTTTACTTATCTTTAATAGATTAACGAAAATGTGAATAAATTAAATATAATATACTCGATTTGAATCAGCATGCAGTATCATTTTTTTTCAAATTTCAAGACATCATCTATTCTTTCTTAAAAATATAAACAAAAATTTATATTTTAAAATCTACGTTCAACTTAAATTATATAAAAGAATTATCTCATACCGACTAATTTATAAATTAAATTTTTATTCATTAAATAATATGTTAAACTTAAATAAGTTAACGTTTTATCACTCATTAAAATAATTTATCAAATTAGCATATCAACGTTTAACAATAAATATTTATGATTAATTAAAATTTTATCTAAAATACTCGATATAAAAATATTAAATTTTTCAGTACTATTTGTTCAAAGATTTTCCTTGTTTATGAATTTAGGTGTCATTTTCCGGGATACGAGGGTCTTATAGACTCTAAGACAAAGTGTCATAAATATCTAAAAAGAAGATTTATAATTACCCCACAAAATGTTTCAGCGCGTGACATCCACACTCATTTCTTAGTTGATGATGTCAGTTATGGGTGCGTGCCGTGTTCAGTCCCCAAACTCCCAATCATTCGAAAGTGTTCAGGCATTTCAGGGGCTTTTTGGGCTTGACTTTAACAGGGACTTCTCCGTACTACGGTTTAATCAGTGTCGGCGCGTGTGATCACGTCTGCTAGACGAAGGTATTCCTGATAAAATTTATTATGAGATATTTTTTTAAACTAATTTATTATCAGATTTAGATAACTAAGTTGATGTTTTAATTCACGGATCAGATCTAATCAGTTTTAGAATGAAGATCAGAACAGAAATTGATCCATACCCGTCCCATGAGAGAACGAAATTCATATGCAAAGTCAAGGCCTGACCATAAGGAGAGGAACTTGTAAACCATAATGGGTGAAATTGAAAGTCCTTCAAAAAGACTAAGCTGTGAGCTGTCAGACTTAATTTACGAAATCACGGTGTAGTAAATTTTTTTTGTCAAACTTAATTTAAGATATTAAGCTCAATACTTTTTATGTCAAACTTAATTTAAGATATTAAGCTCAATAATTTTTAGACGGTAGTATAATAAAATAATTTAATTAGATTATGGTCTAATAGTATCAGACACCAAATTCAATAAAAAAATTCAAATTAAATGAGTAACTTCTTGGTCTTTAAGGTTTAAGGTTTGAATTTATTTTTTTCCTCAAGAGTGTCAATCCTTCAGATTTTCTCAAATTAGAATGAAATAACCCTTGGAACAAAATCAAAATGGGATTCCAGACCACTTTTATTTGATACTCTTGGAATATTGAGTAAACATTCATATTATTTCATGTAATGTATGCACCTTTTTTCATATTCTAAACATCTTTCTTCATATTCTAAACGTTCATCTATTCACTTTCCTCTAGACACTGTTTTTCAATCATCATTAATATAAAACAAATGAATGGAATGAAATCTTTACTGTGAACCCATTATTGAGTTGTAACCTAGAAGAAGGTGCACAATGAACTACATCTATTAGACATATTGTTCACATTGCAACTGGGAAATCAGGAAAGGCTTCTAAGTGTGAGAGAGAGAGTCCACTGGGTCCGAATACTCCTTTTCAATAAGTAACCCAGGAGCAGCTTGCTGTTTAGTTCCAGCACGTCTATTTATTGACTATTCATAGATGCAGAGTCATCTTCTATTGCCAATATGCTGCCCTATTTTCATAACCTTAGCAGCAAGGATGATGTATACTGCAAGAGTAGCTTTAGTTTGATGTTATGCTTCAGCTACTAGCCGATTTCTAGGAAGAAACATGCATCAAATCCATTGAGTAAAACTCCTCCAAATTCATTGCAAATTCTCAATTGTATTAATTTTTTCATTCACCAGAAAGTAGAAAGTTAGGCAGTCTAATACTGAAGTAATTATTTTTTTTCCTATAATACCCACTCCTATTGGTCGTTTTGGTGATGGTTACAAGGTATTCTGTTGAATGACTATGTCTTTCACAAATGTAGGAAGGAAATGCAACCCTATAAAGAAACATCAGATCAACATAGCATTCAGCCTTAAACTAGTGAAAGTCTGGGTGGACGGGGAATTTTTCTCTGTTCTATTGTTTAAACTACTATTCAGGACCGCCAGTGAAGAAAAATGTCAAAAAGACTTGTTATTGGCGCCCAACCCTTTCCTACACTTGAATATTTGACCAGACGTAAAAGCAAATCAAGCTACTGGATTAATACTCCTGAAGCTTGCTCAATCTTGTGGATTTAAGACAGGCGCAGACTTCATCACTAAGTTCTCTTAGTAAAATGTTAGAATAAATAAAGATATCACGTGAAGAGCCTGATAGAACCTCTGGCAATGTCAGACAGCAAGAATGTATATTAACATCCCAATAAGTGTAATAATTTCACCAGAAAAAAGATACGCAAGTCAAATATTTAGATCACCTATCTCAATTTCTCTGTCAAGTCTCCCAGGTCGTCTGAGTGCAGGTTCAATACTATCAGGCCTATTGGTGGCAGCAATTACAAGTAATCCGTCAACTCTACTAATGCCATCCATCAAATTCAATAAAGTAGCAACAATTCTTTGCGATAGTGCTTCGCCTCCATCTTTTCTAGCTGGGGCAATAGCATCTAACTCATCGATGAAAACCTAAACACAAATTATTAGAAAGAGAATTAGATCAGGCCTAAAGACGCACCTGTGAAAAATGATATCTCGCTCTTATAGAAAAAGATAAAGCTAGAACTGAGTCCTAAGTCCTTCATAACCATTAGTGCATGACGAGATATATAGACGCAACGCGGATGCCAGACAGCAGTCAAAATCAAGCCAAAGACTCGTTAATGATCAAGCTTTGGAATCATATTGAGAGTTGATTTATTCATAAATTATTTTGTATTGACGAGAAAAATGAATAAAAAAGGTTCGGAGGGTAAACAATCCTAACTGAATGCAAAAAGACTAATTGATCTATATAAGCCAACCAGTCAGCATTGATAGAAAACAAATGAAAGTTCTTTACTTAGTGGTGGACAACCAAAAAGACGTCAAAATGGATCTTGTCCCACAAAGAATCAATATCCTCAAAGGAGTCTTCAAAAATCCGTCCATTCCATTCAAACCATAAGCAACATAAAACAGCTACAGCCCCCGTTAACGACAGTATATTGATCTTTCTAGGCAGCTTCAAAAGAAACACTTCACAAATATGAGAATCCACATTCCTCTGGAAAACCCAACTGATCTAAAGGTTCGACATCAACTGATACCTCAAAATACTAACAAAAGAACAATAAATGAAAAAGTAATCCAGATCTTCAGTACCTTTCCCATACACCACACAAAAGCTAGGAGAAAAAGCCATGTGCGGATGCTGCTTCTGCACCACGTTACCGGTGTTGATCTTATGGTGGCCTAAGCACCAAAAAAACTGACCTTTGTTTTGGTATTTTTTCTGTTGGACTAAGTTTTGTTTATGTTTTCTTGATTTTTAAACATTCAGGTGGTATTCTCAAAATTTTATAATTACTGGGTTTTTCTTTTACTTTTGGGCATAAACTCAGTAAATGTGGTGAGTCAGTTCATGCATGCTCCTCGAGAATCTCACATGGAAACCGTTTATAGAATTCTGAGATACCTCAAGGCGACATCTGGAAAGGGAATTCGCTTCCAGATTCTTTAAAAATATTAAGTTGAACCTAAAGCATGTACAGATTCAGATGGGACATGAATCTAAATCAATTATGGATAGGACTATACGAGATCAACCTCAAGATATTGTACAAATTTGGGAGGGAACTTAGTAAGAAGCAATCTGTAGTGGCCAAATCTAGTGCTGAGGCAGAATTAAGCTCACGAAATTTGAGAACTGTCACTTTTTTTTTGATTGAGAACTGTCACTTGAGATCATCCTTGAGGATCTCAGAATTAAATGGGAAATATCACTGAAGCTACGGTGTGATGACAGATCTGCCATTATTAGAGCATTTAGTGCAACGTGATAGAACAGAGCATGTGGAGATGGATCAGCATTTCATAAAAGCGAAGTTGAATATTGGATTTATAAGTGTTTCTTATATTGCATAAATTGACCAATTGGCAATTGGCAAATATCCTAACAAAAGGAATCCGTAAAATCATTTCATCAGATTCTAGACTTTTTGGTGGGGTGATTGAGGTTCTAGACAACTCAACCGGATTGCTGTGAAAAAAAATCACCTCTGGTTGACATCAATCGGATCCTAAAAAATCACCTCCTAATAACTAGGCAAAGACCAGTAAACACTTGCTGGTTATAACTTGAACTCACCCTACATGTGAAGGGTAAGGATTTTTAAGGGTGATTTAGAAGAACCATCTTCTTTCTTTCTTCTTTTTCCTTCCAGATTTTTCTTTACTTTTATCTAGTTCAGTAACCTTTAAACTTGCTGAAACCATAAATAACTGTCTAGGAATCCTAATATTACATCTATAAAACCTAATCAATCTTGCATTCAAAACCGTATAACATAGTTAACCTTCCTATAACAGATTCATAATTCAATTTCAGAACCTTTCCTACACTAATATGACAACGTGACGCAGGGGAGAACGCTAGTACTCCTGAACTTAGTTCAATAATAATTTCTGTCACATGAGAACATTAACCTCTGTTAGAAATACTTGAACTGCTGATGAATGATGATAATATATCTAATAATATGTCGAGTATTTTCTATTCCAATATGGGATCTAGTTTATAGTATTACCTTTCATTTTCCCTTGAGTACCCACAAAAGCATAAAAAACATGTATTCCCGCAATTTAAATTTGTCCTTTTCCAAATAAATCAACATCATAAAATTGATGCATCAGCTCCCACATAACACCCAAACACTCCCCCTCCCACCCCCCAACCCCCCCAAAAAACAAAGAAACAAAGGGATAAATGAAGAAGAGGCAAACATGAAGAAGAAACCGCCGAAACCAACACCTAATTACAAGCTCTTAGCTGTTATTTGTGGTCTACATGTCAAGGATTCACTCTAGCTATGGGGCAAAGGAACACTTCAGTATATGCAGATACGAAAACATGAAAATGTAGTACACATATAATGCTTACATTCACAATACATTTATTTCTTGTCTTTTCAAGATTTAAAGAACTAATCCTACTGCTACCATGCTCCAGAACAGACCAAATATTAGCAAATCCTCTATATGTAACCTGAAGACCAATAGAGATAATTAAGGTGAAGGATTTAGAAGTAAAATAATCTTACCACAGCAGGTGTAGCATGGCTAGCTGAATCAAAAACTCTGTGCAGAGCCTGTTCACTTTCCCCATAATATTGACTTATGATTTCGGGGCCATTCAAAGCAAAAAGGTTGACACCAGAATCCTGAGCACATAATCGAGCCAAAGAAGTCTTTCCTGTACCAGGTGGGCCATGAAGAAGCACCCCTTTTGTAGTTCGTAAACCAAACCTAAAACCATTACATCAATTACAGCATTCAACGATAACATAGGAAAGTACTAAATGTTTTACGATATTATCAGTTAAGAAAAAAGGATTTATGGGAAATGATTACATGATCTCAAAAAATGTTTCTAAACAGTACACATCAAAACCACCTCGGTTCAATAATGTAACTAGCATCTAGGCCTGAAGGAATATAGCATATCCCTTTTCTTATATGGCATAGACGTAATTGGCTAAACTTGAGACAAAAGGCTATTTCAAAATAATTAGATACATGACCGAGAAAAAAGGCTATATTAAGATTTGCAAAGTACTGACCGAGAAAAAATAATTTGCAGAAAATTTATCAGAAACGTTCATAAAGTAAAAGCTTCTGAACAAAAACCAGAAATATATACAAACAGGTTAAAACAGTTTCACAACTAAGATATCCAAGTGATATTTTTTCTTTTTTCATAAACCTTCCAGATTACTTATTTAGTACCTCCAAGTCCTTCAAACCCCAAGAAATTGCATTTGTATTGTACCACATACTTAATAAAAAGCTCAAAAGTCTACTGAATTCTAGTAAGTCAGCCGATGAAAAGGCAAATATACATGGTATAACATACCTTGACAAAGTGTTAACTGTTGAGGAAATTATGATGTCCTTCAAAACTGCATATTCTTTAGAAAGACCACCCAATTTCAAAATTTCACCATCTATTTTACCTCTAAGATCCTTACTTTCAAGTTCCTCACTGGATAAACCTGTATGTTGTGGCAATCCAGGTGCAATAGTTAGTGGAACATGTAAAAATATTTTTGTCTGATGGTTTACAGCAAAAGCATAAATTACATCGTCTTGAGACTTGGGAGCTTCAAGAAAACAATCATGACTTCCATTATTAATCAGATCATCAGAAATACTTTCTTCTGACCACTCCTTAGCACCTACGACATGGAAAGTACAAAACTCTGAAAGCATTGGTATGACTACAATATTTCCTTGGAGCAGGGAACAATCATATAACCACCTGGCAGCGCATGCCTCCAGAAGCTTTTTGGCATTCTCATCCATCAATACCTCCTTTATGTTGAATGAATCAGCAGATGAACAGTTTTCATTCCGTGAACTTGATGCTGACTCTTGACATATTGGTGAATTTAGCTTCCTAATGCCTGAAGAGCTAAGCTTTGACTGATATAATGGAGTCCTCGGAGATGTAACACTTCCATTTTCACATGGACCACCACGAGCATTTTCTACACCAATGTCCACAAATGACGTGGTCAATGTCAATTTAGTGGTAGAAGAAACAAGCTCTAAATAAAGCTCCTTGGAATTGCATATCTTAAGAGAGTCGACAATGCTTTTGTGTGGTCTTTCACTCCCATTGAAAAAGTGAGCTGATGATTGATTTCTTACAGGGTAAACAAATACAACCCTCCCTGATATGGGACACCCCATAGAGTACGAAAGATTTGAAGACAATCGTACTCCATCTTTTATAACCTGAGAAGAAGAATATATGAAAGAGAAATTTAAATACAAATCTAAGCCCCACATTTTGATTACAATGTATGAAAAATTTTGCAAATTACAAAATAAATGTATCAATTGTAAAAATAAGTTCGACAAATAGTAAAAGGTTAGCAGAGTGAATAATATTTTTTTTATAAGAGACAATATAAGTTAATATAAAATAAGATAATTATAGAGTTCGGCGAATGAGTAATCCAACCGAAACCAAATAAACCCCGCCAAAACAACAATCAATCTTTACAAACCGCTAACCAATCTATAGTAATAAAAAAACAAGGGGATATTCTTAAACCACTTAGAATTAGAAGCAAAAAACCCCCGCCAAAATAACAATCAATCTTTACAAACCGCTAACCAATCTATAATAATAAAAAAACAAGGGGATATTCTTAAACCACTTAGAATTAGAAGCCCATAGAGAAGACAAAAGAAGACTTTTCTCCCAAAGCGACACTAAATCCTCCGACGACTCCTCGAAGATTCTTCTATTCCTCTCTGTCCACAAGCACCAAAGAACTACCATGACCCCAATGTTCTAGAGAACCTTTTGCTTCCTAGGTAAATGCATCTGAAGCACCTCAAGGAGCAAACTGTCCGCTCTATACTGGGAAACCCAATGCAAGTTTAGTCTATCTCGCAAGTTGCTCCATAAGAAACTAGACGCCGAACAATGAATAAGAAATTGATCCAAGTCTTCACTACTACTACAGCACATAATGCAAAAACTGAGAGAAAAAGTCATGCTAGGGTGACGCCGTTGAACTAGCTCTTGGGAGTTGATCTTACGATGAACTAAGCACCAACAAGAGAACTGAACCTTCTTAAGAGCTCTAACCTTCCACACATCACAGTAGAAGAGGAAAAAGAGCTGCTAGGAGACGATAAGCTAGATTGGGGAGAAGCAATGAAAGCTAGATGAGATTTACACGAAAAAAGGCCAGATGACTCTAAAGCCCAAATTCTTGAATCTGGAATGGACTCCTTAAAAGAGAAAGACTCAAGAGACCTTAAAATTAAGGCTAAATCCGTTGTTTCTCTATCGTTTAGATTTCTAGTGAAGTGGAAGTGGAAGTTCCATGCTCTATTTAAAGTAGACCAAAAAGACCTGATAGGGGCATTATAGAGAGATGAGACGCGGTACAGTCTAGGAAAGGAACTAGCAAAGGGAATAGAAGAGACCCAAGAGTCTTCCCAAAATCTAATTCTATCACCCATACCAACCTTGTACTCGACAAGACTCGAAACCAAAGGCATACCTTGCGCAATGAACTTCCAAGGATCCCTGAGGGAATAATTACGAACCAAATTAGAGTCCCAACGATTTTCCTGAAAGCCGTATTTGCTGACTATGATGGAGTGCCACAACGTATTCGGTTCCAGAGGAAATCTCCATAACCACTTGTTGACAAGAACCCTGTTTCTTTTAATCAGATTCCCTATGCCAAGCCCTCCCTCCTTAATAGGCGAACACACCAAACTCCAAGCCACTAAATGGGCCCCATGTTTCTTCCACTCCCTCCCAAGGGAAATCTCTCACCATTTTTCCAACTTCTTAGCAATTTTCACAGGCAGCTTGAACACGGATAAGTAATAGGTGGGGAGACTAGCCAGGATCGTCTGGATAAGATTGAGTCTACCACCTTTGGAGAAAAAAGCTTTCCTCCATCTCGATAATATTTTCTGAACCTTCTCAACCACGGGAATCCAAAAGGCTTCAGAAGATGGATTATCGCCTAGAGGCAAGCCCAAATAAGGCATAGGTCAGTCACTGACTGTCAACCAAGTTAATCTTCAAATCGGACACCATCTCAAAGATCCAGAAGAGTAGGAATCAAATGAGCTTTCTCCCCCGCTCGACTCTGAATCCATATCTGATCCTGAAAACGAAACTTTATTAATGGCTTCAATATCAACATCCTCAAAACATCCAAAAAGCCCCTGTAGATACCATATTTTATCCGGCCTAATGCATGAAATATACATGCTTTATATTTTGGCTCTTATAATAATCCAAGATTATATGTATAATTTGAAAACTAATCCAATACTAAAATAAGAAAAGTGGTCCAAAGACTAAAAAGTAAAAATTGAAAAAAAGGACTAAAAAAATAAAAATTGAAAAAAAGACTAAAAGTAAAAAAGGCAAATCCTAATTTTGCCTATAAATATGAATGAAGTCTTCACTTAAGGGGAGGTCTTTTGGGAGTAAAAAAAAAGGGAAGTCATTTTTTAGAGTGAGAAAGAGAGGTGATTTTAGAGAGAGGAAGAGGTTCCACACTTCTATTATCTTCATCTTCTTCCATTTATTCTTCTCAAGGTAGCTTAATTGTTTGGTACATTTGTTCATAATATGTTTTGTTCACCTCTCTTCTTCATATGAATGTAGTTGATATCTTTTGTATTTTTTATACATAAGTGGATTGTTCATTCTTTATCATTTCTTCTCATTTAAATCTTAACATTTTAATTTCATGCTTTGATGATTTCTTTACAAGTTGGATATTGAGATGTCTTTGTCATCAACTTAATTAATGAGGATGATGATAAAGCTTTTGAGGGGTGGAAAAATTAACCAAATGTGAATCAACCCTTTTAATG
>QANY01008030.1:481250-518891 GCA_003255025.1 Datisca glomerata
CCTGAATCATCTTCAGGACAGCTGAACATGATGAATCAGGATGCACCAAATCCTGATGAACCAGAAGAGTATTCACTCTCTCAAATTCTTGACATTCAGAAGAATTTTGATGATTCCCTCAACAAACTATCTTCTAACTATTCCAAAAGACCTACGACTCGTACGGCTTTAACTGGACCAAGTAGGTATTATTACCCTAGACCTACTCCCCAAGATATTTTGTATGAAGAAGACTTTCTTCATTCTCAGAAATCTTACCATGGGAAAACCATCTATGAATGGAACATAGATGGGAAAATAGAATATCAGGTCTTCGAGACCATTCATCAAATGATCATGTATTCTTCTGTCTGTAAATAGAATGATAATACAGATAACCAGATCTGCAGATTCCTGGTCAATGGTTTCACAGGAATACTGAAAGGCTGGTGGGATAATTGTCTCACTGAAAGTCAACGCCAAGAAATCTTAGACTCTTTCAAAATTCATATTGACCCGATCACTGGTACTCACACCAGAACTGAAGACGCTTGTTACACTCTAGCCCAATCCCTTATCCACCATTTCCTTGGCCCAGGAATTGTCAATACTGATAGACACAGAGAACTCCTCCAAAACCTGAGATGCCCTTCTCTGACTCACTTCAGATGGTACAAAGATGTCTTTCTGATGAAAGTCATGCAAAGAAGTGATGCAAACAATGAACATTGGAAGGCAAAGTTCATTGATGGCCTCCCAAGTCTTTTTGCTGAAAGAGTAAGAAGAAAACTCCGAGATAAGCATGATCAAATGGATATTCCATATGATCAATACAGATATGGACATCTCATTGCCCTAGTAATAGAAGAAGGACTAGGCTTATGCAATGATATGAAACTTCAACATATGATGAAGAACCAGAATCTTGACAACAGAAAAGAATTAGGCGAATTTTGTGATCAATTTGCCTATGATACGAAAATTCATTATCCAACCACTTCTTCTTCATCCAAGCCTCCTAGGATCTTTTCAAAGCATCCTAAACCGCATAAAAAATACTTCTCCAAAAAGAATTTCAGACATAAAGAACCCAAATATAAACCTCCACCACATCAGAAGTCTCATAACAGTAAACTCAAAGCTGTCTGTTACAAGTGTGGATTAACTGGACACTTTGCCAGCAAATGTCGATCTAAATTCAAAAGAAAACTTCATGAGTTAGCTCTCGATGAAGAAACCCAACAGAAGATTCTGAAATGTCTCTCTGAAGACAGTTCTACCACCAATTCAGATAATGACGTTGCATACATTTCTGCATCTGAATCTGATTCTTCTACCACTTCTGATCAACCTGATCAACCTTGCTGCAGCTCTAAGAACTGCAATGCCATAACAGAATCTAACTATTGGAAGGCAATAGTTGAAATGAATGGTTTAGATCTGAAAGGACCAGGTCTAAATGTTTTAACTGACACTCAACGATCTCTTCTTGCCACAGCTGATCAAATTACCGATCCAGAAATGAAACTCAAGTTTCTTGAAACTTGTTACAAAGAATATTCTACTCCTGATATCAAACCTGTAGAAAATTACAGTATGAAAGAACTGTTAAACCGTATTCAAAAGGAGTATATACCTCATAAACCTGTCACCATTTCTGATCTGAAAATGGAAATCAATACTATAAAATCTGACATCCAGCAGTTAAAAACTGCACATCAAATCTTTTCTCACGAGTTAAATCTCTTCAAACAGTTTACAACAAAAGGGAAAGCCCCTGTTGTGTTCCCAGATCTGCCTTCACCAGATCAACCAGGTCAAAGTCAAAGTCAAACTTTGACTTCACCAGATCAGACTTGTCAGATCTCACCAGATCAGACAAAAGAAAATAACCCGTATCTCTTCCTTCTTAACCAGGTAACTTTTCAGAAATGGTATACTAAGATTACCTTAGTAATCAAACCTTATTTCCTCATAACTGACGCCATTGTCTTAATCGATAGTGGTGCAGATATGAACTGTATCCATGAAGGATTAATTCCTTTAAAATATTTTCATACAACCACTCAATCTCTCACAAGCGCCAGTGGAAATTCTATGAGAATTCATTACAAGATACCAGAAGCGCTTATCTGCAAACAGGGAGTTTGCATACCTGCCTCATTTGTGCTCATAAAGAATATGACACAAAGCATTATATTAGGCAATCCTTTTCTAAATTCAATTATGCCTATTACCAGAATTGATACCTCAGGTATCCATACAGTTGTAGATACTGTTGACATTTCCTTTGAATTCATTTCCAAACCGTATACAAAGGAAGTTGATATCATCGGATATATGATTGATAATAAAACCAATCAGATCAATTTATTACAAAAAGAAATACATTTCTTAACTGTTGACCAACGAATTCAACAACCAGCACTACAAAAGAGAATTCAAACTATTCTTCATGAATTCCAATCTGAGACTTGTAGTGATATCCCTAATGCTTTTTGGGATAGAAAGAAACACATCATTTCTTTGCCATATCAGCCTGACTTCAATGAGAAGAATATTCCTACTAAATCCAGACCTAGTCAAATGAAGAAAGAATATTTAGAACTCTGCAAAACTGACATTGAATCTTTGTTAACAAAGAAATTAATTAGACCCAGTAAATCTCCTTAGAGTTGTACTGGTTTCTATGTAAACAAAAATGCTGAGATAGAAAGAGGATCACCTAGATTAAAGATTAATTATAAACCATTAAATGATGCTTTACAATGGATTAGATATCCAATTCCGAATAAAAAAGATCTGTTAGATAGACTTTATGATTCTGTGATCTTTTCGAAATTTGATCTAAAATCTGGATTCTGGCAAATCCAAATCGCTGAAGCTGACAGGTATAAAACTACCTTTACTGTACCTTTTGGCCATTTTGAATGAAATGTTTTACCATTTGGTGTTAAAAATGGTCCATCTGAATTCCAGCATATAATTAATGATATTTTCAATGATTATACTGCTTTCATTATCTGTTACATTGATGATGTCTTAATTTTCTCATCATCCATAGACCAGCATTTTAAACATCTGAATATTCTGAAGCATGTGATTATTAGAAATGGCTTAGTTTTATCTGCTCCTAAAATGAAATTATTTCAAACAACTGTTAGATTCTTAGGCCATAACATATCTAATGACACTATTATTCCCATTAACCGTAGTATAGAGTTTGCATCTAAGTTTCCAGATGAAATAACAGACAAAACTCAATTACAATGCTTTCTAGGAAGCCTGAACTATATCCGTGACTTTTATCCTCAATTAACTCAGGATACTGCCTTATTAAATCAAAGACTCCAAAAGAAACCTATACCTTGGACATCAGATCTTACTTTAGCAGTTAAGCACATTAAGGCTAAAATTCAACAATTACATTGTTTAGCTTTACCACACCCGACATGGAATAAAATAGTAGAAACTGATGCCTCTAACCTAGGATATGGAGGTATTCTGAAACAGCTAAATCCCCAAACTCATAAAGAAGAATTATTAAGATTCACCTCTGGTACTTGGAAAGGACCAGCAAAAAATTACCCGACAATTGAACAAGAATGTTTAGCTATTGTGAAATGTGTTTTAAAATTTCAAGATGATCTTTTAAACCAACATTTTCTTCTCCGTGTTGATTGCTCTGCTGCAAAATAGATTTTCAAAAATGATGTTCAAAATCTTGCATCTAAACAAATATTTGCATCATGGCAAAGTATTTTATCTATCTTTGACTTTGATATTGAATATATTAAATGTGAACAGAATTCTCTTCCTGATTTTCTAACCCGTGAATATTTACAGGAAAAACTCAATCATGAGTAACCGAGGAAGAGGCCGTAGCTCTTGTGGGCGTGGACGTGGCAGAATTAATCTGCAAGATCCGAATGATGGGATTTTCTGACCCTCAGAATTCCTCAGTCTGCAAGAGGCTACTCGTAAGAGTACAAAAGAAGTCCTATTGACACCTGAACAATATATACTTAACCGAATGACTGAGGAGCGAATCCTCATTATTGAACCGAATGATGAAAAATGGATGGAAGATCCATGGGAGATCAAAAATCGTTATCTCTCCACACAACAGTATCCAACCAGGTTTGAACACTATCGATATATTTATGAGGCTATAGTAGTTCAATCTGGAAGCATGGAAATAAGACATACATTCTTTTAGTAAGACTGTTATCCGCAATTTTATTTCCATTAATCAATGGGGTTTCCATCCTCATACTACTAAAACAATGGAAATACACCAGAAAACAATTAAATACAGCTACTGGGATTATATTGAATCCTTTCCCAATACGTTTTATTATCAAAATCCGATACATAACCATACATGGTTTATCCGTATTTGTCCTGCAGTATTAGACTCAGGATTACCAAACTGGTTCCTCCTTTGGTGGGATAAATTTGGTATTACCATTGAAACTCTACCAGAAAAATTACAAACTGAATTTAAAGAGTGGCATTCTCAATATGCCATTTTCCAGAAAAATACCACTGTTTCCAAAGCCTGGATTTATTTTATCATCCGATTTAACATCCCATGGATATGGAAATGGGATTTAAAATGTGAGTACCAAAATGGTATACCAGTATTAAAACGTATCTTTTTAACTAAATGGTGGGACAAATGTATGAATCCCCACGTACCAGAATTAACCAAAATCATCAAAACACATGCCCAAGCATGTTATGATTCTATACCTAAACCTGTACCAGCACCTACGAGCAACCCTTTCCTAAATGCTCAAAACCTAATTAAACAGCAATTCTCTCACATCAGTGAACAAGATCTAGCAGTAAAAACCATGGCCTTTGTGAAAAACCAATTCCTTCATGTTTTTGGTTCTGACACATCTTCTATGGCCACAACCAGTACCAACCCGAGTCCATCCAGACCATTATCCATCTCACCTCCTCCTGCCATCACTGATCTCAGTCTGGACATCAGTCAACATAATGCTTTCAGCATCCTTGCAGGCGAGAGCCAAGACCCTGCAAATGACATACCAGACTTGACGCCAGACCTGACCACGACAGAGGACCCACCAGAGCCTACAATTGCTGACTTTTGGGATTCCTTAGCCGCAATAATTTCTGACCAGATTGACAAAGACAAAGACCAGAAAGGAAAAGGCAAGCTCCACTAAGCCTCATTGACGAGCTGTCCTCCAAATCACAGTACCAGACAACAACGTCTACAGTAAAGCTCTTAGCTGTTCGACACAAACAGTGACAGACAAAGAATTCTACAGAACTACTCTATCATCCGCACATGTGGACGATGCTCAGCACACCACTTTATGTTATGTAATTATAGACTACTATTGTATAGTTACTTTTTATCTACACATGTACTCTAATTAGGTTACTTTTGTATTGTGTGTACCCTAGTTAGATTACTTCTGTATTATAAAAGGGATCTCTCACCCTTGTTGAGAGGAAGAACTTTTCGTGTAAAATAAAATTTTCCTTATGCTATAGACTGCTCATGTGTTGAGCTATTAAGATTGCCTTACCCTTACTCTCTCACTCCCTCTTCTCTCTGATCTGCGCACACCTACACATACCACGTTGTTGTCACCAGGAGCGCTAGTGCTCTGTAACCGTAAGTTGTTCTTCCCCATATCACCTGTTGCATGAGACCATGTATAACTTAATATAAACCGTGTATAACCATGACTATAAACTCTACTAATCATGATCCTGCTGCTAGCCTAAGGCACTCAATATGTATATATTATGGTTGAGGGCGTACTCACTGTACTACAGTAAGGTCAGGAAACAATCAATGAACACTGAGTGGGACGTCACCCAAATCGCGTCTGGGCAGGTCTGTTGAGCAGAGATTGCGTTAAGACCGTTGACCCCTGTAAAACGTTGACAGACGTGCTTAGTGTAAGTTATTTTATTATCTGATCTCGCTGAACCTACAGTGTTTTGCCTCCTCACATGATATATATATATATATACACATACATATACATACATACATACATACATATACATACATACATATACATACATACATACATACATACATACATACATACATACATACATACATACATACACATATACATACATACATACATACACACATACAGACATACATACATACATACACACATACATACATACATACATACATACATACATACATACATACATACATACATACATACATACATACATACATACATACATACATACATACATACATACATACATACATACATACATACATACATACATACATACATACATACATACATACATACATACATACATACATACATACATACATACATACATACATACATACATACATACATACATACATACATACATACATACATACATACATACATACATACATACATACATACATACATANGTATGTGTGGATTATAATTTTAATAATTAGATTTAGATTTTATTACTTCTATTATTTAATTTTCACTAAAAAAAGGCCGACGATGAACTTTGAGATTTTTGGGATACCAAATTTCTCGAACTACTGAGGTGAGAAGTTATTCTTGGGATACCGAGAATAACTCTAATAATGCTTTGATTTAAAAAGATATAAGAATACAAAAAAAATAATTTTTTTAATGGTCTTTGAACCACCCATTAAAAGTAATTTATTTTGTTCATTTCTATGATACAAAATGCATCAAATGGGACGTTAAAAAATGAATCTCTTTAACTTTTGCCCTAAAATAAAAAATTGGATAGCATTTGATTAAATTTAATAACCATTTTATAATGGGTGTTGTGGGGTGTTAATACCTTCCCCACACACAAACGACTCCCTAACCAACTTTGAGTTTTCGTAGACCAAAAATTTTCATCTTAAAATTGTGTGACCAATCACACCCTAAAATGATTGGTGGCGACTCCAAATTTCTTTTTCCTTAAAAAATGAATTTTTTTAATCGCCACTCCGCGTCGCACGCACGTTGCGACAGCCCCCCACCGCTTCATCTTCTTTGCCTGCAATCCCCTTCCGAGTCTAGCTGCTTCCTTGTCAAGAGTAGACTTTCACGTAAAAAGGGTCTAACTTTTTAGATGGGGAAGAATGATGAGGAGACACCACCTCTATGCCTCCGTGTGTGCTCGGTGAAGTAGTTCGAGGGGATGAAGCCTCCACTCTCTTGGTCCCATTACTCTTAGCAACATCCAATGATCCCTTCTTGACTTGATCCTCAGTAAACTCAGGTCTCCTACTTAGTTCTTCTTCCGCAATAAATTGTGGGGGAGTTCTATTCCTGAATTGCATCACCTCATTGGTTTCTACCGACTCCTCCTTCCTAAACCCCCCTCGAGGATATAGGTTTCACAATCATAGATTTGGGTCTAACTATTAAACCTTGATCATCTTCAATCCGGTTAGAATGGGCTGAGAGGCCCGGTTACGACCTGTCTGATCCGAATCAACCCCAGAACGTGAAGAAGCAAGCTTTCCATAGCAGAATGCCCATAAACACTTCCTGGAACAGTAGCCTCACGCAATTGGACTTCAAATCTCTCCATATTACGTTATACTACCACCGATGTAGGAATAAAACCACTCCGATTCTGCTTATCTTATATTTGGTTGCGTATAGCTTTAGAAAGTTCAACGTCCTCACGTCCACAGCAATTAGACCTCCACACGCGGTGCCTAATTCCTTAAAGACATCAATAGTCCAGAGATGAAGTGGCAAGTCCACAACATCCACCCAACCCCCGTAACAATCAACCTTATCCTTCAAAGCATGTTTCTCTGAACTCGACTTCTCGAAAACCACCTGATGATTGCAAAAAGGCTGCACCTCCTGAAGATTGCAAAAAGGCTGCACCTCCTGAAGATTGATCCCTGCGCCGCTGAGTATAGCTCTATTCACCTGAAACGGTTTACTCTCGCATCCTTTTTGAAGAAAATTGCACAAGCTGCTGTGAATACTCATCCAAGAATCATGGAAAAACGATCTTGTAATAACCAAGGCATTCTCCAAAACTGGCGGAATTGAGTCACCCTTGCCTCCATTCATTACCATCTCTACATATGACTTCTTAGAGTCTCCGTAGTCAGCCACCAATCTAGTTTTTTGCTCCTTTTCCTTGCTGCTCAAAAGGATACTCAACTCCCTAAAGAACGTTTTCCAACCCCGTTTGTTATGCCTTGCAGGGAACACGATATTTCTTCCCGAGTTCTTACCTTGGATTGGTTTTGAAAGGAGGCCACCAGCAAAATGAAGTTTGGTTCCCTGTATCTTTCATACGAGAAGGAACCGTCTTGCAGGGACACCTGCTTCTTTCAACCAATGAATAGCTCCAAGATCAAGCTGATACTATGATTGCTGAACTTGGTTCTCCCAAGAATTGTCACGTTTGTTCCATAGGAGCCTGCTGCAAAACCCACTAAAAACATCTTGTTTTCAAGCCAAAAGGCTTTTCTGCACTCGTGTCCTCCTTCCGCTCTTCTCTCTCTACACCAAAATATGTTTGAAACCCCTCTTTCCATTCTGAAGAAACTAGAAGAAGAAAGAAGGCTGAGACTTTACTGAGTGGGGGCTCCAAACCAGACTATGATATGAGACAGAGAAAACAACAAACTGACCAAGCTGAGCACAACTAATCCGTTGAAACGAGCCGAAAAATAGGTCTGAAACCTCTGACTGTAGCACTCTGACGGCGGCCGGAGAAAATTGACGACGGCGGCCGGAAACCCCTGACGAAGGCCGGAGGTCTACGCTAGACGGGTAGCACCCTGGGTCTCCGACAGTGATAGGCGACTGGTACCTTGGTTCTCTCAACTATGGAACTCGCAAAGGAACCCTCGAAGATAAACTCATGAAACTGGGAAAGATCGGTTTGGGAAACTCTCCAGCTAGGGTTAGTTCGCCGGCGAAAATGGATGTCTGGGAACTCTCAGGGTGGGTGTCTCAAGTCGCTCACAGGGTAAAAAAATATTAACATGTCTTAAAGAAGGAAATCCCATTGTTTGATGCATGTCCTTTAAGAACTAGCATTCTTATGTCTCTAAAAAGTTGGAGTCATGTCTCGGAAAGTTGAACACTACAAAAGAAATTCTGATCATTACGCTCCTCCATGCCACAATGATTAAACTCTTTCAAGAGTTGAACAGTTCAAGGAGAGTGAACACCAAATATGAAAAGGTAAAGCATGAGTTCCTAAACATATAATAAATTGAAACAAAGGAAAATGTATTAACTTCCCATTTGCACAGATCGAAAGAAAAAAAAATTTAAGCATTGCCAAAATTCTGGAGCACATTACTCTATCAGGTAAAAGAGCATAGGAAACAAGTCTCAAGAAAGTTAAAGAGATAATAATAATTATGGTACACAGTAGAAAATGAATCAATCCTTCTTCATTGTCAGCCTACATGGAGGATCAATATAAACTTTACAGTAAAACAGTTCAACTGTTTTAAAATAAAGTTCACAGTAGAACAGCCTAGGTGAACTTGTTAATAGTAGAACTTACAATCTGATTTCTTGTAATTTTTTTACGACTGTGAAGATCTTGTGAATTTTAAAAAGTGATATTATGACTTCATGTAGTGTGCCTAAACTGTGCATCATTCTGCAACGTCATCTCTCTCTCTCTGATATATACCACCAGCAGTAGTAAAGACATAAAAGAGAAAAAGAGCCTAAACAACGTCCAGATTGTAACCCAAACCTTATTAGAAGGAAAAACTGTTGCAAAAACGAAAAAGTTTCCTGCTTTACGATTCAGCTTATTTTTATAATCGATCCCAATATCTCTATAACATTCATCAGCAAATGAAGAGAGAGGGAAGCCATGTGAAAAGTGCTTCCTTGGTGATGCAAGTGATACCTGCAACAAATTTAAACAAAAAAAACTCAGAAGCAAAATTGGAATTAAATAGACCTTTTGGTCATATGCAAGTAATCGATATGTCTACCCTCAAGTAGAGAAAACCAAATATATTAAAGAGCAAGTAAAAGATTACCGAGACGATAGTTCCAGTAGCTAACGAAGAAGCAACCATGGAAGATTCGGAAAGCCAAATTTTGCAGCCTCTGGATTCTGCTTGAACATCAATAACTCGGCCAATGAAAGCAGATTTTCCAATTAGAGAGGGATATTTACTCGAAGCTTCTTCAATATATGGCAAGAGATCTTCGTCACCAATTTCTGAATCTGGAGGTGGCGTCGCCAAGTCTGACTTGGACAGTCTAGACTGTTTCTTGGAGTTATTCTTTGTCTTCGAAGACATAATCTCAGTGCTGTCTATAAACTCTTACAACTATGGTTTCTCTCAAGAGCTTTTCGAAATAATCATGCAATGAAAACATTAGCATTATTAGCCCGCGTTCAGAATCAAAGCGGCAAGATATTAAACTCAAAAAGAAAACCATACCCGTGCTGATCAAAGAGAAACATAACCAAGCTGATCAGAGAAACATAAAACAGGACACTCCACAGAACATAAAGCTTAATAGAGAAATAAATTTGAGCTGATGAAGAGTAACACCGATGAAGTATCAAACTCAACACAAAATCCTTGCTGCTAGCAGACTGAAGTATTCACTAGGGGTGCTAATTCCATTTACAAGAAAATTTGGAAACAACAATCGGAACTAAAAGATAGCAGCTGAATGTAATATGGCATGACACTGAGTTGGAGAAGAGTTCTACCTGCAATCCTGCACTATGAGAGAGTGGACATGGAAGCCAAACCCTACCGGTAGGGTTTTTTTTTCTCTGTTTTTTGAAAAATAGCCTCTTTGATACGCGCAAGGGTGAGATTTAACCTTCTTTTCATGTGTCTTTTTTGAGAAAATTACACCAACACCCCTGTTCTTTGCCTAAATTACACAGACACCCCATCTATATTCGATTACACAGACCTCCCCTCCCCTGTACTTCACATTCTATGACAAATAGGTCCAAATTTTAACAACAGTTAAATGGACACTGAAATATCCAAAATACCCCAATCCACAATTTAATCCAATTTACACACTAACTAAGCAATTCAATACATAACCATAACAAACAACACTAATTTAATTTGGATATACTAGTTTTCATCCAAAATTATCCAAAATCATCGAAAACCATCCAAACATCACTATTTTAATAAAAAACCATTTAGACAACACATTAACAAACCAAACCAAACAAAATTCCAACAATTTAATCCAAACAACACTCCAACATTATTTTACTCCAAATCCCATTCAAACAACACTAAAATTATCCAAAATGTACTTCAACAACTAGATCATTTAATCTGCTTCGCTTCATAAAAATTATCCAAAATATAATTCAACCACTAAGTCATTCACTCTCCATAGCTTTAACCTCTTCCTCGCTATAATCACACATCCACTCCTTATCAGAATCTCTAATAACAGAGTCAATAATAACATTAACTGGATTACCAATTTTTAAGTCATGTCTAACCTCCATCTGCAAAATTTAATTTTAGACAACACGATTTTACTAATATCAGTACATGCTTTGTTTCAAAGAAATCTCACACAATTTCATTAAAATCAGTACATGCTTTGTTTCAAAGAAATCTCACACGATTTTAGTAAAATCAGTACATGCTTTGTTTCAAAGGAATTTCACACGATTTGGGCAGTGAGCATTACAAAGCCAGTAGTTCATCACGCATGTTAGCAAAGGTCAGTAGCTATTGGAGTGTGATTGGTCAAGGTGGAAGAAGAAATTGACCTCGGCTTTGTTTGGCTGTAAAGACATCAACCATGTAATTCCTAAAGCTTTGCCAATCAAATTAAGATAATTCTGCAAGAAATCCTTGGTCAAGGCTAAAGACAATAAAACCAGATAAGTTTTTTGACAAATAAGAAGAAAGCATTTGTGTCACAAAGGAAGAATAGACCTGTAAACTATATTGATGGCGGTTTAGTTAAAAATTTCAGAATGCAAGGGAAGAAAAAAACCCTACAATTTTCTGTATGATTAACTCGGAATACAAAAACCCGTTTAACTCAGAATCCAGAAATTCCTAAGTCTAAGCTCACCTTAGTCTGGCCGTCGAAGAAGAAGGGTGGCGTCGAAGTAGAAGGGTGGCGTCGAAGAAGACTGGCCTCTCTCTCACTGTCGAAGAAGAAGACAGTCGCTTTGTGGAGCTGCGAAGAAGAATACCCCGTCGACGGAGAGCTCGCGGCCAGTGGGTGGGGTGGTGGCGGAGCTCTGAGCCCGTGGGTGGGGTGGTGCCGATTTCTCTCCCCCGGCAGTAAGCCCCGAGCAGGATGTGGGGACTGGGGTTTCGTGAGGTGAGTGGGATTGGTCGCGGTCGTAGGTGTGGGGGGTTAGGGTTGTGGGTGTTTTGTGTTGAGGGTTATTTTCGAGTTTCAGTAAAAACTAACAGAAGTGAACGGAAAGTTAACAAATGGGAGATCTGTGTTATCATCAAATATAAAAGTGACAATTGTGTAATTTAATCAAACTATGGGGTAGGGGAGGTCAATGTAAATTTTTTTTTCTCAAAGTGAATACCATACCATAACTCACTTCTGTCTAAAAAAATGACTCACTTACTTACCACATCGTTCACTCTATCAAAACTCCACTCATTTGATTAATTTCATATTTGTAAATCATGCAATAACATAATTACTTACCACCAACATTTTATTCAAAATCATTATAATAAGATTTTACCTTCATTTGATTCAGTGTTTGATCAACGCAAAACTATATTTTTTATAACAAAAATTAAATACATTCATTTCATGGGTCGTTCTATAGTATAACCCCTTCCTATCAAAAATTGGTGTATATATATCGAAAGTACAACCCCATGTAATACATGGATAGTACTGTAAAATTATAACCTTTTATTTTTAATCTACATTTCAATGTATTTTCTCAATTCAAATAGATGTATGATATTTTGATAGAATGAAATTTTGATTCAAAAAATATATATTTTATCAATATTAATTTTTTTGAATACAAGAAACCCCCAAGTTATTATGAGTGAGTGAGTGATGGAGGAAGATGTACAATGGTAAGGTAAGATGAAACTTGTTTGTGAAGACTTTTTAAACATTAAAATTTGATATATTTTAAAGATAAAAAGATAATATTGTCTATTTTTATTTCGATCAAATGATTATTTGAATTTGAAGTAGTTTGAATATAATTAATCAGAGCGAATTTTTTTTTAAAGAAATTTGGAGTTGGATCTTCAAAAATTCTTTATTTACTTCAAGTAGTTATGTAAAAACACGGACACCAAATAAGTAAGATAAAAAATAAACCAAATTTATTAAATTTAAAATTTGGGACACATTTCGAAATAAGCCTGTTTTCCCCAAAGTCTTCTGCAGATTTCCGTGAGAGAGTCTCATTTTCAGTGACGGACAGATATAATTCACTGGTTGGCATCGCATTGTAGACAGCGGCTGCCTCATTGCCTTCCACATCAGCCACTAACCTCGACAAGCACCAGCCAGCTGATGCAAAGCCCTAGGTTACGCCCCAACAATGGCTTCTGCTTCTTCTATTTCTCTCACAAAGCCTTCCTTCAGCTCCCTTCTAGGCTCTAATTTTACGGATCACGTTAAAGTAAATGCGATTATGCTTCCTCCTTTATTTGTCTGCATTTGTTGCTGAGAAATCTTCAGAATGAATGTGGCTGAATTTTGAGTTTCGGCGTGTTAGTTAATTTGGAATTGGATGACCAATGATCAAGTCGAGAGCTTCAAGTAATATGAAAACACCAATATGCAGAACGTTATACTGAGCTTGTGTTTACTTTTTATTTTTCTGAAACGACATTCTGGGTTTCCCCTACTAATTTTCTAGCTTTCATCTAATAATCTCTGTTTCTATCTATTTTCTCAATGATGCTATATATAGTTCGGAGCTACTTCTTTTCTCAATAATTTAGCTTAGAAGGCTATTTGAGTTTGTACTTTCATGTTTCAAAAGTTTTCTGGGTTATATTGTATGATTGTCCATGTATAAAATATGAGTTTCTACATGTTTTCTTTCTCGAAATGTTTCTACTTTTTCGTAAAGACCAACAAAAGCATCACACTTCTGTTAAGTAATAGCTGATAACTGGAAAAAAAAACCTAAGGCAATGAATCCAAAAAGTAACTGTTTATGCATCATGTACATTCATTATGCTATGGAAAGAGGTTTTGGTTCTCCTAATTTTAGTTCCGATTGGTCTAGAGTATAGCCCCTGGAGACTGTTCAGTGAGTTTTGGATTAAAAAAGCTATCGATTTTAAAAGGAAATCTGGTGTTTGTCGGGAAGAGACATAAATTGAAGTGCTCTATCGACAGAGAGATGGATGGGAGCAGACAGGCAGTGGTTAATGGTGTTACTGACAGCATCAATGGTTTGACTGTATTTCCTGCTAATTAATTACGCAGATAGTGGCTTTTTATCTTTTGTTTCTAAGGTGTTCTCTTTTTTGTCATTTGTTTCAGAATCTGAGGAGAAAGAGCCTGGTATTTCAACAATGCTTATGAATTTTGAGAGCAAGTTTGATCCTTACGGTGCGATGAGTACGCCACTTTACCAAACTGCTACCTTTAAACAGGTCAGACCATAAATTCATTTCCATGTAAATTAAGTAATTTAAAGATGGATACTTCTGGGAATGGCTGTGTAGCTTAGGTGAAACTTTGACTTTCGATCTTTTACTCAAAGCGGTCAACTACTGCTTGTGCTGTTAGGGTAGCTAGCATGCTTTTGTTGGGGTCTAAAATTGTACAAAAACAGATTCATCACATTTTATAATTGGTGGCTGGGGTGCTTTTGCTGCGGTCTAAAACTGTACAAAAATAGATTGTTCACAATTTATATTTGCAGTTGAGGTTGTAGAAGAATATGCATATATGCATGATGTTAAACTAGTTCTTGAAAACGCCAAAGGTTAAAGATATCAGTAATTGGATATTTGTCAGTTTAAGGCTATTGGTGAATAAATAGTTTTTGTTTCATATCAGAAAATGTTCCTTTAGCTTGTAACTTCTGCCCGTGCAAATGTTTGCCATATAATATTGACTTTATCCTAATGGATGATTATTACCTATACTGATAGTCTATAACCCACTTTACCTAGAATGAACATTAAGAGAGGCGCCTTTAGTTCTGCTCATATTGTAAATTGATGCAGCCTTCAGCTACAGAAAATGGTCCCTATGATTATACTAGGAGCGGAAATCCTACTCGGGATGCTTTGGAAAGGTGTAATTTTTCTTTTCTTTTCAGTCTGTAGCTGTACATTTCAAAGAATGCTGAAGCAAAATGGCTGAATTCCTTTCCATTTTCTCTTTTGTGTTTTTTCTTCCCCTCTTTCTCCATATTTTTCCAGCCTCCTTGCAAAGCTCGAAAAAGCAGATCGAGCATTTTGCTTCACCAGTGGAATGGCCGCTTTGGCTGCTGTCACTCATCTTGTTGGGACAGGTGCTTTTTAATTTAAATGTCCTTGATTTTGTATCTTTTAATTTTTCAAATTCATATAAATCAGAAACTTCAAACTTTGATCTTTCAGAGTTGAAGCAATAGCACTGGACCTTAACTATTTTTAGTTTCTATGAGTGAATATTCTAGATTAATGTGTCTGTGTTGCATTATTTTAGTTTACTATGGTTGTCCGAATACATGATTTAGAGAGCTGGACTGAGGTCCTTGGATTGGGGCTCCCCTACTCCACTTCAAGATTTTGGAGTCCCTTTGGTTGAGAGGGAGGGAGAGGAAAACAATTATTTAAGTTCTGGTTATTGAAGTTGTCTGGATTTCTTATGTAACGGTTGTTCGTGTCTTTGCAGGTGAGGAAATTGTTGCTGCCGATGACCTGTATGGCGGTTCTGATAGGCTGCTTTCACTAGTTCTTCCCAAGAGAGGAGTTTTGGTGAAGTTAGTAGATTCTCGATGTCGTTGATTCATCGACGTTTTCAAATATTTAAATTATAATGTCATGAATGTGTAGACGAGTCAATACAAGCCACTTAGATGAGGTTGCAGCTGCAGTTGGCCCTTCGACAAAGCTTGTGTGGCTGGAGAGTCCAACTAATCCTCGACTACAAGTTTCAGATATTCGAGTATGGTCTCACTATTATATTTGCATTTTGTTATCACTGGAATCACAAGCAGTGCAATGAAATATATGTTGTTGGCAATATGTCACAAACGCTCATCAGTAATCAAGAGTATTCACCATATTTAAACAATGCTTCAATTATAATATTTGTGGAAAAGGTAATTGGGAGGGTGCATACAATGGTGGTCGAAAAACAAGTTTGTTGCCATAGAAGCTTTTCTTATGTATACTCTCTCTTTTCCTTGCACATCACTTTGTAATAACCCAGTTTTGGTAGTTTTGTTGATAATAGTGCACATTATTGATTCAGATAACTCATGGAAAAATAAAAAATAAATTCTTTTGGGCCTAGCTGCTTCTTTAGTGTCCGGTAATTAAGAAATGTGCCTGAAAATTGACTTGTCAGCTGGGTTTATGCAGGAAAAGAACATGTTTTGGGCATCCACTAGATGTGCAAGTGACCATGTCACTTTTTAGATTCGTGGTCCATGATACAATTGGAGTTCATTAAATTAAATTAGGGATGTTTCGTTATTGGAACTAGGTAGTCCAGATCCTAACTAACCATCTGTTTTATTAAGAGTCTCTTGGCATTCAATAAGTAATCCCTAAGAATTGAAATTGTCCCAAAAAAGATTTAGTAGCAAGGTCTTATTGTATTCGGTGCTCAATGTATTTGGATTCAAGTTTGTAAGGGGAGTATCAGGTTTTGGTCGGATACAAGGTGTGGGAATGTTCCTCTTATTTTATATTCCTGAATCTCTTTATCACGACATCCAAAAAAGTGTGTTTAGACATTTCTGCTTGGGTGAGAGAGCTAGTAATCAGAGAAGTGGTTGTCACCACAGGTCCACAACAAAGTTCATCCGACCGTAGTTCTCTTTCTTTGCCTTAATTTCTGTTGCCTTATCTAGAAGAGGTTGGTGGATACATTTTCTTTTATTTATCCTTGCTTGTATCTCTATTTCCTGCATGACAATTTGGACTTCCATTTTCTGGGTTCTTTTTTAATAATATTTTACTTGTAAAGAAGTACTAGATCATGTTAGATTGGACCCTTTTGGCCAGCCAGTGAACTTCCCTCGTAACTCTCAAATTCTGACGATAAAACTTGCTTTCATGACTAGTATATATTAAGAAGCTGTAGTACTTCATACTCCTATATCTTAAATTGTTGATAACTTACAGATACTGTTGCGGAACTGCTATTCCTAATGGACAAAAACAATATTACTTCTATCCATTTTCAGAAAATATCAGACATTGCTCATGCACATGGTGCTCTAGTGATGGTGGATAATAGCATAATGTCCCCTGTATTGTCAAAACCTTTAGAACTCGGAGCAGGTATCAGAAATATTTTGTCAATCCAAGCTTGACTTCTGTAGCCTGCAGTATTTCTCTTCACATGTTAATCTCGATTAGCCCATCTTCCCTTTCAGACATTGTTATGCACTCTGCTACTAAATTTATTGCTGGACATAGCGACGTCATGGCGGGGGTGCTTGCTGTAAAAGGGGAAAGGTTATACTTTTTGCTCTACTATTTCAGACTACATATATATTATACTCGATAGATTCCTTTCCTTACGGTTCACTATGTTTTCCTAGACTAGGTATTCTTTGAGCAAGATGCCAGTATTTGCTTCTTTGTATTATTACAAAGAACAATGCATCTGGAAATGTTCTTTCTTTTCTTTTTTTCTTAAGAAACTACATTTAGAAGGATATACTCATAATTTAAGTGAAACTTCGCAAATTAGGGCCGTTCGATGCATGTCTACGTGTCGAAAAGAACTCAATTCACAATAGTGAAATTGGTTTTTGTTCGATTGAGTTTTGTTATGACAAACTCAAATGGAAAAGGGTTACTTGTTGAACAAGATTTCACCTAAGCAATCTTTCATTTTTTTTATCGGTAAAAGCCTCCTCAATCTTTCATTGCCAGGACATGGTCCTTTTGGTTGTTGACTTTTGAAGCTACTAGTTCCTAAAATGTGTGTTGCATGTGATAAAATAAAAAAATCAATTAAAATAATGTCTCAAAAGGTGAAAAAGTACTGAGTATACGGTAGTTAGTGAAAAAATCTCAGGGGCGAGCCTACATAGATGACAAGGGGGGCTCGCCCCCCTTTGTGTTTTGGCAGATTTGCAATTATATAACTAAATAGACTGTTAAATTGATAAAATGATGTGTTTGCCCTCCTTAATTTTATGGAATTATCATAATTATATTCATTTCCCCCTCTAATTTTAAGATAATTTAGGAATATTAATAATTAAAAGCTTAAATTAATCAAATATATAAATTTCACCCCTCTTCATTTTGTGGACTATCAACTTAATTTCCGTTCCCCCCCCCCTTAATTTTAGTAATTAATACATTTTTTTCTGGTGGAGTGAATTTTTAACCTACAAATTATGAAAAAATATATGCATAATGAGATAAATGCATCAATAACTATTTTCATTTTTACTAAATGTGTAGTTCCGTATAATTTGTCCCCCCTTGAAAATTTTTCTGGCCTCGCCCCTGAAAAAACTGATATAGATTATTAAGCATTAGCATAATTCATAAAAACATATTAGATTTTCGTTCAATATATATAGTTGCTTCAAATTCTAGTGTCTTTAATGATAAATTTTGATTAATAAAATAATTTAGTTTTTTTTTTACATCTTTCCCACGTCCTGATTTCATTTCTAAGATACATTATATTAATAAATTTAAGCTATGCAATTGAATGTATTAAAAAAAGTTACATATAGTCTGAAAAAAGAATATATAAGACGTATTTAGAAAAAAAAAATATACAAAGTGTTACTGAATCATTATTTGTGGCGCTACATAAATAGTTTAAAATATTTAATTACTGTGTACGTAAAGGACAATTTATGAATTTCTAAAAATAGTTTAGACAATATCATCTTAAATGTTAGAAGTATAATTTATCATTTTGTTTAAGTTATTAATTTTTAGTCTTGATATTTATGAAAGACAATTAAGAAATTACATGAAATAGTGAGGGCAATCTATGTGCAAAAATATTTCTCCCCACTTAACCTCATTTATCTGTACCATAGAATATTGAGAAATCTGGAATTGAAGAATGGACTACAACTTTTTGTTTGTTTTAATGGATAGTGTTCATTTTACTTTATTTTTCTTATTCATACTGAGTTGTTGACAGCTTATGATTGCTAGAAGGTTTTATAATTCTGTTTTAAAGTTGAAATCCCTGTTTGTGCTCCTATAATATTTTTCATGGGGAATCAAGACCATCAGTCTGTTGCATACTGGCTATGATAAAAACAATTTGCATACTCGTTCTAGTGAACTATATGCTTTTGTGGATAAATCTCATAGCTTTTACTTCCTCTTTTGTCACACTAGGTTGGCCGAGGACTTATATTTCCTACAAAATGCAGAAGGTTCTGGGCTAGCTCCATTTGACTGTTGGATCTGTCTGCGGGGAATCAAGACGATGGCCTTACGCATAGAGAAGCAACAGGTGCTACTGCTGACTTGCTTCGCATCACTTTTTGTCTCTGCATGACTACTTGATGAAATTGGAGGAAAGTAGGACAAATGAAATACTAGAAAAGATTTCCTGGCTATGATGAAAATGTCACTTATTATCTTTCTTTGCTGGTTACTGTGCAATTATAATTAACTCAAATCATGTAGCTCACTGAGGTTAACACTGAAAGAACGTAAGTCTGCATATCCTGTAATTGTATTATATTTGCATGTTGTGTCTCTGTGTGTATTTGTATGAGGTGGTGACGTATTAGCAAAGTAGATAGGCCAATGGATGTTGTTTAGTGCGTACTTTACAAAATACATGCCTTTATACCTTGGCAGGATAATGCACAGAAGATTGCTGAATTTCTGTCCTCTCATTCAAGGGTAAAGAGAGTTCACTATGCAGGTCTTCCTGATCATCCTGGCCGGGCGTTGCATTATTCTCAGGTAATAATCTTGTGTGGATATTAGGACTAATAATACAGTGTGGTAAAAACTATTTGTACACCTTTTATAGGCAAAAGGTGCAGGCTCTGTGCTAAGCTTTTTGACAGGCTCACTGGCACTCTCGAAGCATATTGTTGAAACTACCAAGTACTTCAGCATAACTGTCAGTTTTGGTAATAACTCTTCCATTCTAACTTCGCGTGACATTGTAATTTTGGGCTACTAAAATTGGACTTCATCATGAATAGTCTTCTCTGTGATAATGCAATGTAAAATTAAATTTGCTTATTGGCAAATTTGGGATTGAGATCCCTATGGAATGAAGGACTCCACTTGCATACACGTGTTTGGGCTGGATTTTCCCAGGCTGGAAAGCATTATTAGGCAAGTGATTATGCAATCTATAGTCAAGTTTTTTCCCAATGATTGTCCAGCCCTATGACACAACCAGAAAAGCTCTGTCAAGTGCAGACGAGATGATGATTGCTAGGAAAGATGCTAACCTGTTAGCGATTTGGGTTTTCTGTCTTTTTTGTTTTTTGTAGTGGGAGGTGGAAAATATAACATGTAAATGATCATCTTTTCCGATCTCTTTGTGGTTTGGAAACAGTATGAAGATGGGCCTTCATATGTGTACTGTCTTCCTTAAATACTCTGGATTCTGCAACATCAAATCTTTGCAATCTAAACTTTGTTGGAGGCTCAGGCTGTAGGGGTGGGACATTACTTGAGCAGGTCGGGGTTCAAATATATGGAAACGGCCCTCCTGTTGGATCAACAGGAGTTCTTATTGGCAGATCTAGGCTGTCATCTCAGAACCAAACGGCCTAGATCTACTGAGAACGGAAATAAAAAAGAAAAAGTTGATGTGATATTTTTTGTTCTTTTTATTTTTTGAAGTCGGGTATGATTTGGGCCGTCCCTGAAGCTACAGATGATATGAGAAATTTTGAAGTAAAAATCCAAGCGTTAATGTTCTTAATCACCATATTGCATGCAGAATGATATCATCACCTCGTTTATTATTCACTAAGATTTTATGATTATCACACTAACAATTTGATTATCTTTTGTTTTGTAGGGAGTGTTAAATCCCTCATGAGCATGCCTTGCTTTATGTCTCATGCAAGCATACCAGCTGCAGTGCGAGAGGCTAGAGGCCTAACCGAAGATCTAATACGTATCTCTGTGGGGATCGAGGATGTGAATGATCTAATTGCTGATTTAGACAATGCACTCAGAACCGGTCCTCTTTAGGTACTTGAAATAAAATATTTCAGGCACTATCCTCATCTGTTAAAAATCTGTGATTGTCTATTATGGTTCTGCATTCTGCAGTGTCCTAGGAAGAGCAAATAATATGAACTTTCTTCCGGAAAACTTGTTCTTGCAGCTATTTAGTTTAGCAAATCAAATTCTTGGTTCTTGCCCTATAAATATAGCTTTGTAGATGTATTCTGAAAAGTTTATATAATCTAATTAAAAGTTGGTTTAGTTACTGTTTGTGGTGAAAGCTCTACCAAAATAGTGATCGTCTCTGTAGACGCCATACTGAATTGGGAAGGATAAAGTGTGCATCTCGGTGTTTCATGTTTGTGGTGAAAGCTTTAGAAAACTAGCAGACGTTTAGTCTTAGTAGACGCCAGATTAAATTTGGGAAGGATATGGTTTGAAGTAATCTAGGACTGATGATTGAGATTTCCATGCTGTGTTAATTTTACTTATTTTTTTGGTATGCCATTCTAGGCTGGAATCTCCGTCCCTAGCCATGATGCACTCCTAGCTCATTTACCAGCGTTCGCCTCTTTTGAAAAGCATTAGTAGGATTGTGCATGATTCAGTTCAGTCGGTTAGTAGAATAATTTTGTAATCTAACCAACAGAAGCGAATAAAGTATCAAAACTGAACTGACAACTGGTTCGGTTTGTTATAATTGGTTAGGCACTTGAAACAAAATCCCAGATTTCTAACTTCAGTTTCCCAAAACCCATGAATCCACCATTGCAGAAACAAAAATTATTCATAAACAATAACCCTTCATAAATAATTAGCAAAATACGTGAAGGAGGTTCGACAAAGCCTGCTTGGTTCAATCAAACGGAATGGGGTGGGGAGAGGAGACTATTTTCGAATTGTGACTTGAGAAAAATTCCTGAAAAATGGAGAGAACAATTCATGAGAAAAACTCTACTACTTAAACTATTGAAAATAAATTTAGTACTCTTTCATATCATTCGATATCTAGTGTATATTTTTTCAAATTTATCAACTCGTGCATTCTCTATTAGAAAAATAATGTAATTCACGACATATGACAGCAAATGATAGGGAAAAAAAGCTGAATTTTCAGCACCAAAATGTACTTGAAATTTATTCCCAATTCACAGTGGTGTGATTCTAAAATGAGTCTTCTCTTTCAACGGATGTGATCTTAACGGAGAGCTTAATACCTTATGACAAATGGTCAAACAGAGTCCAATTAACTTGCCTGATTCTGATTCAAAAGAGATATATGTCCTTCAATAAGCCTAGTTTCAGTAAGATCCAATCCTAAAATTGTCTAATGTCTCCACATCATGTCTGCTCTTTCTAAATAAAGTACATACAAATAGGGGCGGCTATACATTCACTCTCTACAAGAAAACCCTAGCTCTTCCCGCGACCCTTCATGCTTTCATCGCCCCCTGTTTCTCTTTTCTTTCTCCATCACCTCTAGTTGTCTCCCTTTCCTCTCTCCATCTCTTCTGTTTCTCCCTCTCTTCTCTTTCCCTCCTCTTTCTTGGGTTTTCTTTCTTTATCGGCCTATTCTAGCGTCTTTGCAGAGTTTCTCCTTCCAATTTGGAAGGTTTTGCTTCTATCGATTGTGTAGATTTTATACTAGATCGCTAATCCGTGGTGATTTTTCTCTTCGGATTGAGTCTTTGTGGAGTTTTTGGAGTATGATTTGTGTACGATATAACCTGAATTTTTCAGATCTATTCAAGATTATGCATATCTTAATGCAAATATACATTTTCAGTGTTAGATGGTCGAATCAAATTTAGATGGCAGATGACCTTTGGATTGAGCCGATTGAGTTCTATTTTTTATGTTATTTATATACATGATTCCCTTCATATACGTAAGTATGTGTATATTGATATTTTCTAACATTTATAATGGTTTATATATATTTAGATCTATTAATTTTATTTCAGATCTTCATGTATTTGTAAATCTGCTTTTTTTAATGAAATAGTACATTTATCTTTAAAAAATTGATAGTTTTGGACCAAACAGATAAAGGAGCACTTCCATAATCTTGTTTTTGGAAGATTTAACAGTTTAAATGGAGCCTTATGTTAAACTCAAATCTATTGAAGTTTTGGATATATTGATGTTGAATACCATGCTTCTAAATAAAAAATCAATGGCAATAGCTTATATATGGCCACTTAGCATTTTTCATCGATCAAAATTGCACTCTAAGTTCTATAAATAGCAAGTCCCTTTCTCACTTTTCATCATAACAAACTAGCAATCACAAATAATTCCAAACATTTCATTTGGAGATACCTCCGACTTTAGAGAGAAAGACACATTCTAGATAGATAGACTCTCAAAATTTCTCTAGAAGTCTGAAGTCAGAATTAGAGGAGCGAATAACCTGTCGGCAGTAAGCCAACATCCTACCTAAGTGGTAGAGGTTATGTGGGGTCAAGTCACAGTTAAAACATCATCATACATAATAAATTAAATAAAGAAATAAAGTTGTACTAAAATTGTCAGCTATAATTTTTAGTTCATGGTACGCCTTTGGTTTTAACAAATGGTAGCAAAGTATGTTCACCGGATCGAGTCCCGAATAGAGCATGTTTCTTGTGAGCAAGTGTTAAGACGTTGGCGAGTTGGCCAACATCCTACACATGGGAGAGAGACCTTGTGGAAGCCAAATTACTGTTGAACGGGAGCGAAAATGATGGACTCAATAAAGAATTATGATTATACCTTAGTTACTAAGTATAACTTTTAAATCATTTAGAAAAACTAAACCTTTTAACTTACCAATAAGCCCTTGATCAACATAGGCATCATATCTCTGTTGACTGCCTCTAAAATCAATTCAAATGTAGTTTTTCTTGAACTATAACTAAATTAATGTTGGGACAATATTCATAGGGAATTTCATGAGCAGACTAGTAAGCGTTATTATAGGATTCACAGAGTCGCTTAGATGTCTAATACAATGACTGGACCACAATTATGTCATTAAAGAAAGTGACAACAGGAATGAGATGGGTTGGTTATGCACCTGAGCACTGGTGGAGCAAAACCTTTTCATAATAGGAAAAATTAAAAAAATAAGCTAGTTTAAGTTTTTCTTTTGTATTATGTCCCTTTTTATGATATTTGTAGATACGATCGGATATTATGAGAGATATTTCAATTAGTTAGGATTTATATGTTAATTTACTTTTTTGACTTTATTATAATTGATTCTTTAGGTTTTTATTGTTTAAATTTTTCTATTCCTATAGCATTCCTTCGTCCCTACTATCCTTAGCCCCTGCTATTACAAACTCCATTGTAGAGCAGAATTTGACAATTTGTTATATTCATCTCCAGTTGTTTTTCATATTCGTCTCCATGGTATGGTAGAAGTCTCTTTTTTTGGGTTGATTTTGGTTATATACTCAACAAGTTTTATAGCAGTTTTTTACGCATTTAATTTTGGTTTCTTTCTGGTTTTCAAGTGAGAGAGATGTAGAAAGAAGGAGGGGACGTGCTTGGGTGTGGGAAAAAGTATGGTACTGGACGGTATATAAAAATATACTAAGATATACTTATGGTATATAAAAATATTCATATATATTCTGATATACTATCGGTATAAAGAAAGATATTATTATATACATTATGATATACTGATGGTATATTAAAATATACTACGTGTTATACCCGTTTCCCCGCTATGTAGAAAGACTTTTAAGGTCAATAAGAAAGACACCCAAGGTTTGGGGCCTTAGGAAAGCTAGTTCAGTCTCCCGCCCAGGTCCCATAGAGTACTACACACTCAAAGTTAAGGGGTGTACCCAGGCCCAAGCACCTTTCCTGAGATAAAACATTTAAGGACTCTTGATAGAGAGAGAAGGACATGATGGCGGGAAACATCACGTCTCAGTTCAAATTCAGCACCTAGGCCGAGGTAAAAGTATGCAGGGTGTCATCGAATACATTTAATACACCTAGATCAATTAGAGGCATAGAACGATAAAAGCCATGAAGCTCAGCATCCAATGAGGCAGTCAACATGTGCCCAACAGAGTGTCGTCATAAGCATTTAATATGATCGGTCTAATGGAAACCGAGGAAGTGCATAGAGGGGTACGAGGACAGGCTGTCCTGACACCACCTGAGGTCATCACCTGTTACCTCGTACCTCACCAAGCCAATAAGAGAAGTTGAAAAGTGGGGGTTGGTCCAAGGAGGCACCTTCTTGGAGGAAAGGTCTGTTGTAGTACGGATACCAACCCAGCCTTAGACCAACTCCCCACTATAAATACCTTAGTAAATACATTTTAATAGGTAGCAATAACTTTCAACTACTTCTCTACTTTGCTATCCTTCCTCCCTTACTAACTCAAGCTTCGGAGGGGAAAAAAGGAGACAACCCCTTCTACATTGGTCTCCTACTTTACCTTCCCCCATTGCAGGTGTGGAGAGAAAGAGGTGGAGCAGAGACACTGTTAGCCTGATCTCACCCCGAGATTTAGCAAACAATCGGCGCCGTCTGTGGGAAACAAAAGAGTAAGCCTACTTTGCCTCGTAGTTTCCAACTGAAGAGTTAAGAAAATGAGTTGAAGATCTAACCGACAACAATATCTAACTGAGGGTCAGCCCCTTCCGCGCATTCAAGGGAGCCCCCAGTTCCTGATGAGGTGCCAGCCCCAGTACCCTAACCAAATCGAAGGGTCAACGCTCGAAGAAACCATCCAACCCAACGAGAGGAAATTGCCGAGTTGCAGAGGCAAGTCCAAGCCCTCACTCTAGCCCTTAACCATCAGCATAAAAACTCATGTTAGGACCCACGATCCAGAGGAGGACATAGAAGAGAAGGTAGAATAGCAAGATCGCACCGCATGTACCAGTGCTGGACGACCCCAGGGTGCGCATCTTAACAACCCTAAGGATTACATAAAATGCTTAATGAAAAAAGAAAGGCGCAGACCGAAGTCGAGGGCACAGCCGAAAGCTACCTGGGGCTAAGGGCAAAGATAAGACAGCTCCGAGAGCCAAAAGGTGACATGAGGCGAGTTCGAGCTATTGAGGTCCCCTACTCTGTAGAGGCCCTGCTTCAGCATGCAGACTCTACAACAGGTCATGGGGCGACCATTTATACATATGGCTAGAGCAGTCCCATCATCCTACCACCAAGTCATGAAGTTCCCCACTCCATATGGTGTGGGAACTTTCAGAGGGGGAAGAGGTCCTCTAGAGAGTGTTACGCTACATCGTTGTGAATGAGAGAAGTGCCCATTTTAATGCTCCATGATCTTGAGGACGTGATAGAAGAGAGAGAACGTGTCGCCTTCAAGACACCTCATTAAAAATGACACCGGATGACCAAGACGAAGGTGGGGCTCGAGCGGAAATAGCATATGAGGTTAAAGAAGTCGTGTTAGTCACAAGTGACCTAACTAAAGTAACTAAGATTTGGAGCAAGCTCATCAGTGAATCAGAAGCTGAGCTAGTTGCATTCCTCCGATCTAACATGGATATCTTCGCCTAGACGCAAGATGACATGTTGGGGATAGACCAAAAGGTCATAGTACACAGACTGTGGGTGAACCCTGAGGCTAAAACGGTCAGGTAAAAGAGGCGGTAGTTTAACAAAGCAAGGACCAACGCAATAAATGAAGAAGTGGACAAGCTCTTGGAGGACCAACTCATTAGAGAGGTCCACTACCCCCAGTGGATCATAAATGTAGTGATGGTGAAGAAACCTAATGGGAAGTGGAGAATGTGTGTTGACTTCACTGACCTTAACAAGGTCTACCCCAAGGATAACTTCCCATTTCCAAGGACAGACCAGCTGGTGGTTGCCACATCCGGATATGAGATTTTATGTTTCATGGATGCGTACTCGGGTTAAAATCAGATAAAAATGTATCCCTTTGATGAACAAAAGACTACGATCACCACCGAAAGAGGTTTATATTGTTATAAAGCTATGCCATTTGGGTTAAAGAACGTTGAGGCCACATATCAGCGTCTTGTCAACAAAATGATTACAAAGCAAATAGGGAGGAACATGGAGGTATACGTTGATGACATACTCGTTAAAATCACCACTATTACCTCCCTCTTGACAGACTTAGCTAAAAAAATTTCAACTCTAAGGGAGTACAACATGAGGCTTAACCCAGCCAAGTGTGTTTTTGGAATAGGAGCTGTGAAGTTTCTTGGGTACATAGTAAACCAAAGGGGTATTGAAGCAAACCCGAATAAGATCCAACCCCTTGTGGAGATGTAACCACCCAAAATGTAAAAGAAGTACAGCGGTTGAATGGACGAGTAGCTGCCCTGAATCGGTTCATGTCCCAAGCTACATACAAGTGCCTGCCCTTTAACAAGGTCTTTGAGCAGCTGAAGGAATATTTAGGGAAGCCACCCTTGTTGAGCAAGCCTGTCCCGAGGGAAGTTCTCTTCATGTACCTAGCGGCTACTCCAGCGGCAGTTAGCTCAGCCCTAGTCAGGAAAGAAGGGAAAATTCAGAGGCCTGTGTATTACACCAACAAAGTTCTCACTGACGTTGAATCACGATACCCATACTTGGAAAAATTAGCTTATGCGCTTGTTACATCTACCCGAAGACTGAGACCATATTTTTAGGCACACCCAATCACCATCAGCATCGAGTATCCGCTAAAGCAGGTGTTGATGAAACCCGAGGTGCCGGGAAGGATAACTAAGTGGGCTATTGAATTTTCAGAGTTTAAGATAAATTTTGAACCAAAGACTATAATCAAAGGTTAAGTTGTTGCTGACTTATTGGTGGAGTTATCCCCAACCTCGGTCCAAGATGAGGAAACGCTATGGGAACTTTACGTTCACGGATCCAGCAATGCAACTGACAGTGGAACAGGTCCTGTCCTGATCACTCCTGACCGAATCAAGCTTGAGTATGCCCTCACGGTTGGGTTTTCAGCCACAAATAATGAAGCATAGTATGAGGTGTTGCTAGTAGACATGAGGTTGGTTGTGGCCTTGAGGGTGAAGAATCCCATAATATACACCGACTCATAACTTGTAATAGGACAAGTGAAGGGGGACTACCAAGCCAAAGAGGAACGCATGGATCAATACCTTACACAGGTCAAGACCCTCCTATTGAGACTTGGCAGCCATCAAGTCTACCACATCCCGAGGTCCCAGAAGAATAATGCAGACTCCCTGGCAAGATTAGCCTCAACATCTGGACATGAACTAGACATGACTATTCCGGTGGAGTACCTCCCCCGCCCAAACATTGGGGGATTGGAGTCCATAGAGTTGGACCTCGCCCAGACGAGTGGATGGATCCCATTGTTCACTATCTTAGTCAAGGGGAACTCCTAGAAGATAAGACCAGAGAAAGACAAGTTTGGTATGCCTCAGCCTGATATACGCCGCTAGCCTCAGCAGCCCCCACAGGAGCTTACTTCAGTGATTAGCCCAAGGCCTTTTTCGTAGTGGGGCATCAACCTCATAGGCCCCTCCCAGTGGGCAAAGGGAAAGTGAAATTTGCCATAATGGCTGTGGACTATTTCACCAAGTGGGCTGAGGCTGAGCTGTTGGCGACAATTACAGAACAAAAGACTACTACTTTTGTGTGGAAAAATAATTCATGCAGATTTGGCATTCCTCATACTATCATGACGGATAATGGGAAACAGTTCGATAATGCAAGGTTTAAGAAATGTTGTGATAGTTTTGGCATCAAAAATTTCAAGTCCTCCGCGGCCCATCCTCAGGCTAATGGACAAGTGGAGGCAGTTAACAAAATTATCAAGCACACCCTGAAGGTGAGGCTTCAAGACTTGAAGGGAGCATGACCAGAAGAACTCCTTAGGGTTCTAGGGTCTTACCGAACCACGACCCAAATTCGACGGGAGAGACTCATTTCTTTCTTGCCTTTGGAATGTAAGCAATGGTCCCAGTAGAAATTGGGCTACCCATGAAAAGACGATGCTCATATAATGAGGAGGTAAATGAAGAAGCCTCTAGAGTCCGACTCGACCTAATCGAAGAACATCGAGAACAAGCTCGATTGAGAACGTTAGCATATAAGTAGAGGGTGGCCCGCGATTAGAACTCACAAGTGAAGATAAGGTCGTTTAAGGTAAATGATCTGGCACTGCGAAAAGTAGAGTTTGGACCTGATCGTGCCAAAGCACCCCTTGGCCCCAACTGGGAAGGACCTTATAAGGTTGTCCGAGCACTGGGGTCCGAAACATACAAGTTAGAAGATCGTTGGGGGAACATACTTAAGCACCCATGGAACGCAAAACACTTGAAAGTGTATTATCCTTAAGTAGATGTATGATTTTTACAACATGACCGTATGACTAAAACATGAATAAAAAGGTCCTAAGTATGGCTCTTTTTATTATCCATAATAATTCTTAGACATTTGGGTCGAACCCCATGGCAGTGATTACCACCTCAGGGCCCTTCAAAATGGAAGCAAACCCCAAAGCCAATAGGGTGAACCCCACAGTCAAGGCAACTAAGACCCTCAGGCTCTTCAAAGTAGAAGTGAACCCGAGGGCCAAAAAATCGTACCTCACAGTCATCACTGATAACAACCCTCGGACTATTCAAAGTAGAAGCGAACTTGAGGGTGAGTAAGCCGTACCCCACGGTGGTCACTAATACAACTCCCATGCTCTTCAACATCAAAGCGAACCTAAGAAATTATTGGGCCTAACCCCCGCGGCCTATCAACACACTTTAGCTCGAACTGACTATAACAATAGTCCGTGCTAGGGGGCAGGAAGGGTCGTTACTAAGACCCTAACGAATGAAGTGCAAAAGCAATGCACAAATAAACAAAATGACAATTAATATTCATAAAACATCATATGTTCCACTTATATATACCCATTACATCATATGTGCCATTACAATTACATATCATAAAAAAATAAGTGCTCACTAGAGATCAAATCGGGGGAGGATGAAGGGGAGAGTCGATAGACACTATCGGAAGAAAGCTGAGATCCAAAGATGGGTAATGCTCCAAAACCAACCTCCTCGTTGTGGCTACTCCGGCACTAAATTCTTCAAACAACTCTTTAGCCCTGCGAGTCACATTCACTTCAGCTGCCTCGACACGCCTTCGAGTAGACCTAGCCTCAGACTTGGCCTATAATAACTCAACGTGCACTCTAGAAAACTCCTCTTTTGACCCTTTAACATCATCCTAGGACTTGGCTAAGGTATTCTCTACCTAGTCCAGCTTATCCTCTAACATGGTGTACTTAGCCCTCGCTTCTCTAATTGCATGCCTAGCAGGGAGGAGCTCACGTTGCACGTTCTGGACAGTATTCTTCAACTTAGTGTTTTCCACTTGAAGTGCTTTGACCTCGACAGTAGCTCTCTGAATGCTCACATCTTTCTCTGCTACTTGTGAACGAAGGGCCGTAACCTCAACTAGGACAGAACTTAAATCACTACCATATGAATCGCGCGTAACACGACATCTTCGAGTTCATGAGACACCTGATATGCATGCGCTGATGGCCTCGATATGCATGCGCCGCGTGGCCTCTAACTCCTATGCATGCCCCCGGCGGACCACCTACAACCCCGCCTCCAAATTGGTGATCTCATCAGATGTCCCTGAGCTGCAACCTCCAAGCTCATTTGTAAGGTCCTTAATCTGAGATTTGAGCAACTCATTTTCTTTGACGACGAAGGATTTATTTTCCTCAGCTCGCCTGGCCGAAACACGGGCAGCATCAAGGTCAACCTTGAGTTGAGCCCCGCAATACTCCAACAGAGCACATGTAATAGATACTGAAATAAAGGTCAATTAGTAAACCTTGATATAGGCAAAGTGAACTAAAGAAAAAGAGAGAGTATAGAGATCAACCTTCATAGAGGCCACAACACTAATGGAAGAGAGACCTTGGTCTCCCAATTCTAAAATCCCTAAGGCCCCGTCGACTGTGAACCGCTACATGTGCCCCTATAGAAAATCCCCAATGTACGTCCTCATCCTAATGAGGAAATCATGGCTTCGGTCGGCAATGTGGACGTCCTAACATCATAAATAAGGGCACGGATGCCCAAGGACTCACCCCTAGTTCCGCCACCAACATTGGGGGGACCCGCAAGAGTTGGGCCAGCTGCCTCAACACCATGACCTCTAGTAGAACATCCCACACCTATAACACTAGAACCTCTTGAATTGAAAGTCACCCCATCATCAATGGCTATTTCATCATGGGATGCCAGAACACTAGGAACCATCTCAGGATGAACAGTGACATCGGGGTCCATAACGATATTAAGTACCTCTTCCCACGGTCTTTCCGAAAAATGTCACCCTAAATCTAAGAAGGAGATATTGGGCATGCTCCAGTAAAGATGATATGGGGTATGGACGTGGAGGACGAGGTGTCCCAACATTTGAAGAGCTTTTTAAGTTGAGCCATGTCATCTTCCTCCGCCCTCACCTTCTTCGGATAAAAATGTGGCAAAGGCTCAATATACTCTAAATGAGCGACCCGATGAGGTGTAGAAAAGTCGTAGGAAGATCCTGCAGAGTTACAAAACCCTCTAAATGTAGGGTGAAGAGCGCGGGATGACCCACGAAAGCCATCAGAGGTGTTATCTGCCTGTCGAAGGGCGTGAGATGGATGGTTGATGCCATTAAGGGTGTTTCTGAAAGGATGGGGGGCATGAGAGGATCCTCTAGAACAACCCCTGCTTTTCTACATAGGGGAGGGATCCTTAACCTTCTCCCTCTTCCTCTTCTTAGATACATTCGCCTGCTCTTTGGCCTTAGATCCACTTGAGGAAACAAACAAAGACACAAGTTGGTTACTAAAAACTATCTGTAAATACATAGCAAAAAGAAATCGATGAATAGACAAGTCATTTACTAAGTGTTAAAAGTTTCCCCGAGGCAGGGGGGACATAGGCGATGAGCCACAACCCTGATTTTACTAAGTTACGCTCGTTCAGGAGGTCTGAATACCTTCACCTCTCTGGCAAAATCTGGAATGCCAACTCGATCTACTTTAACATCGCATCATTTAATTTAGGGTGGTAGCATTTCGTCCCTGCAATCACAAAAATATAAGAAATAACCCCAACAGTTGCTAAGAACAAAGTTGCATATATGTATAAATATGTTGAATTGGAATGAAAGTGGACCCTCACTAGGAGTGAGCACAAGATCTGTGGGAGTAAACCTGCGAAGAACCTCCCAAGACTCGTCGAGGGAAGACCCTACCCGTTCGGCCCACTCATCACCAACAAAAAACCAACGATCTTTAGTCTCTCTATTATTGGATGGCAAGTTAAGCACAGGTGCACGCGAATTTCCCCTACGGGGGCTCAAATAAAATAGCCCTGCTCCCCCACGCTTGAGCTGAAATAGATCATGTATTACTTTGAAATCAAATGGAGTCTTAAGAATGACCATTCATATCACGTATACTTCGAATATATTCCTCTAAGAGTTAGGAAGAAGCTGATGGGGCGCAATTTAACCTCCTAAGAGCTAGCGTCACTATATCATGTGGGGGAAGCCGAAGTCCAGCCTCAAAGTGGGACTGACAAAAGGCAATCTCACCGTCGCGAGGGGCACTGGCTAGCTCGTCAGGACGAGGAAGTCGTAAAGTGATTGAGTCAGAGATGGAATACTTCTTCTAAAGATCGTCCAAATGTTGCTGAGTCATGGTCCTCGAAGCAACATCAGTTGCATAAATCTCCTTCGTGCTCCCCCCAGCTTCACCTCGCCCATGATCACGTCCCTCACTCCTTGAATCAACCTCAGGGTCGGCCCCGTCTGAGCCATGACTACTGGCTGCTTGTGATTCACCACCCTCATGACCTCCAGTGTCCAATAGGGGAGACCCCGAAGATTCAGCCTCAGATGAACCCAACTTAACAAAAGAATCGTTTCATGAATCAGAAAACATGATTAAGCAATAAACGGGAAGAAAACTATGACCTAAAAAATACAACACGTAAGGATCATTCAATGTATATGTAAAGGGGACGTAAAATGGATAAATGTATGGTAATATCCAAAAAAAGATAACCATATAATGGGTCTAACCCCACGTCCTCGGGTTCCCGAGGCCAAGGCCTCGCAGGATCCTGAGTCCAAGTCCTCAGGCGAGCCCGAGGCAAGTCTTCGGGGGAACCCGAGGACTGGACTCGAGCTCTCATGGACGCGACCTCGGAAGCACCCGAGGCCCAGACCTCGAGCTCCCTTGGTCGCGGCCTTGGGAGCACACGAGGCTTAGTCCTTGAGCTCTCGTGGCCACGGCCTCGGGAACACCCGAGGGCCCATCCTCAGGTTCCTGAGGTCACCGCCTTGAACTCTCAAGGCCAAGCCTCATGATCATCATATACTCCGTCTAACCCTACTTTATGAAAAAAAAAAGGAAAAGAAATGAGAGAGATGAGTACCTTGCACTTAGTGGAGGAAAAAAGGAAGGATGAAAATGAGGGGGTGAAGAGCCTCCTATTTGTAGAAATCAACAACTTATCCTAGCCCTCCAAAGAACCCTTGGATGGAAGGCTTACATCACCTCAGGAAACGCGACCATTATGACCCCTAAACTAAAGCACTTGTCCTCTCACTTAGTCTATGAATAGACTAGGACGGTCATGTAAAAATAATAAAAAAAAATAATAATAAAAAAGAGCTAAACTGCCCGAGTCCATTAATATTAATGACATCAACAAGTTAGGAGGAAATTGTTATACCCGTTTCTCAGCTAGGTAGAAAGGCCTTTAAGGACAATAAGAAAGACACCCAAGGTCTGGGGCCTTAGGGAAGCCAGTTTAGTCCCCCACCCAGGTCCCATGGAGTACTACACACTCGAAGTCAAGGGGTGTACCCAGACCCAAGTACGTTTCTTGAGATAAAACATCTAAGGACTCTTGATAGAGAGAAGAGGACATGATGGCGGGAAACATCACGCCTCAGTTCAAATTCAGCACCTAGGCCGAGGTAGAAGTATGCAGGGTGTTATCGAATACATTTAATACACCTAGACCAACTAGAGGCATAGAATGATAAAAGGCATGAGGCTCAGCATCCAAGGAGTCAGTCAACATGTGCCCAATAGAGTGTCATCATAAGCATTTAATATGACGGGTCCAATGGAAACTGAGGAAATGCATAGAGGGATACGAGGACAGGCTGTCCTGACACCACCCGAGGTCGTCACATTTATCTCGTACCTCGCCAAGCCAATAAGAGAAGTTGAAAAGTGGGGGTTGGTCCGAGGAGGCACCCTATTAGAGGATAGGCCTATTGCAGTCCGGATACCATCCAAGCCTCAGACCATCTCCCCACTATAAATACCTTAGTAAATACATTTTAACAGGTACACAATAACTTCCAACTACTTCTCTACTTTGCACTCCTTCGTCTTTTACTGACTTAAGCTTCGGATGGGTAAAAATGAGATCACCCCCTTCTACCTTGGTCTCCTACTTTACCTTCCCCCATTACAAGTGTGGAGAGAGAGGTGGAGCAGAGACATTGTTGGCCTGATCTCACCCTTGAGATTTAGCCGTCAACACTACGATATATTGATATATATTAAAATATACTATGGTATTAAAATCTTTACTCATCGTATATTATTATGTACCATAGTATACATGTACAAGATTTCAGATTACAGTCACATTTTTCAAGTTATATATTGTTAGATATGAAAATGAAAAAGAAAAAACACAACTTACAATCGCGATTTGGTGCGATTTAGACTCAGAGTGGAGATTCAGAAAGCTTCACGATGGAGATTTAGAAAGCTTATAGAACGAATGCGGTGTGATTTAGAAAGGTCCGTGATTTGTCGCCTCTTTAAGAGACTAGGATTTGTTCGCTAAATGATGTGCCAGCCACTTCAAATTTGTTGGAACGAATGATGTTTACTGGAAGATTTGAACGAATGGTGTTTGAGGGTCATTCGATTTGAACAAATGGTGTTTGATTTGAAGATTAGAGTTGGAACGAATGATGTTTGCTGGAAGATTTGAACGAATGGTATTTGAGGGTCATTCGATTTGAACAAATGGTGTTTGATTTGAAAATTAGAGTTGATGGCCATTCGATTTGAACGAATGGTGTTTGCTGGAAAATTAGGGTTGGCTTTTGTCTTTAATGGTATTTTAGTCAGTCCATTGTTTTTGTTACTTATTTTAGCCAGGCCATTTCAAATTTCTGCCATTTGTGTAATTCTCAAACTTTTGGGTCATTTTCTCCTTTATTTTCATCCAGTGGCCAAGTCCTCTAAATGGGCTTTCATAATAAGCATGCAATTAACTAACGGAAAATGATAAGAAATTGTTGAAACCTATTTTTTTTATTTGACAAAAATGGCCTAAAATGACTGAAATAAATAGTTTATTTATAAAAATTATACAGACGTAAATAAATTATTTACGTTATTTTGATCATATTTGTCAAAAATAAGTGACCTTTTTTGTAGTTTGAGCTAAAAAGTTACAATTTTTACCGTTCTCCCATTAACTAATCGTTTCTTTACATGTTTTGTTACTACTTTGATTACATTATGTCCATTAATTTCATTTTGCAGAGATTTCTTAATGTTTTAAAATTGCAAGATAAGAGTTTGCCACACTATGAAAGATGAACATATGGGTAACATGCATGGACTCTTAGTTCATAAACAACCATACATAAACCACTCAACTTAATTTCAAACCGAACCATTACAAACCACCTGGCACTCAGGCCTATGATTCCCAAATCATGTCCAACTCTATTTTCACAGAACTTTTATTCCTGTGTAGACCCCTCAACGAACTCATATGGACACTTCTCTGCCACCGCATATGTAAAAAAAGAGGGAGCGGGGATTTAAAAAAAAAAAAAAGAACAATAAGCAGTTGGAATATTCTGAAGGAAAAAGAAAAGCTAATGTGCTACATTTAGCTAAACCAAATGTTTAGCTTGTGCATGTTAGATTAAATTACCTGAGAAGCGTTTAGCCAACTAATTCTGAGTTTACTGGGAAATAAAATTTTGCGAAAAACTTTCTCAAGGAAAAAATGTACATAAATATATTTACATCCATATCAGATCAAACCAAAATCTAAAACTTTCTGCATCAACCTATCATGACCTTAGACATTATCTATTATCAGTACATATCTTGTCATTAATCAAACGATAATACCGAATAGTTGTTGATATAACGACCGTGTCACGACTTCCAAATACCGAATAGTTGTTGATATAACGACCGTGTCACGACTTCCATGCATTTTCTTTCGCAGAAATCTTGCTTGTTTTTCTCGAGCTTTTCCTATCATCTTTTCCCTTCCCAAGCTGCTTTTCTATACAACCCGGCAAGTTGGGAATTTCAGAATCTCATACTTTCCAGATTGAAAATGCTATGTACAAATTTAAAACCTTTCTATTCAGTGTCACAGTATGTGGTTCAACCTGCGGCAATGAAACAGAGACTTAGAGCAAGTGCTACGCTACATAAGATTTGGTACAACTATCACAGTCATGTTTTAACCCTAGGGATTTCGATTGATCAGTAAATTGGGTAGGCACCAGCACGGTTAGAGATAGCTTATAAGCTGATACCTAATTGTACAATCTGAGAGGGAGAAAGGCAGTGTAGTTATTATCGAATTTGCACGTCTTAATTGAATGATGGAAAAAGATGTTTTGATCACCAAGGATGATAGTTCGAAACCCAAGATATGAGAGTCGAAATGAACTTGCACCTTGATACAACCAATAAGAACTCAAAGATTAGACAACTCAATATCTAACACGGTCCACGTCCACCTAGTGCCTCACCCACAATTATCCAATTAAAAATTATTACTACAGTGTCTTGTGCATAAAACTCTACTTAAGAAATCTTCGAGAAAGTTTCTCCAAAAATTTCAAGAAATCTTCAAAAAGTTCTCCAGAACCTTTGAATCTAACCTTTTTATCTTAACTTTATATTATCGAATTTGCACGTCTTAATTGAATGATGGAAGAAGATGTTTTGATCACCAAGGATGATAGTTCGAAACCCAAGACATGAGAGTCGAAATGAACTTGCACCTTGATACAACCAATAAGAACTCAAAGATTAGACAACTCAATATCTAAAACGGTCCACATTCACTGCTCATCCATAATTATCCAATTAATAATCATTACTACAGTGTCTTGTGTGTATAAAACTCTACTTAAGAAATCTTCGAGAAAGTTTTCCTCCAAAAATTTCAAGAAATCTTCAAAAAGTTCTCCAGAAACTTTGAATCCACCCCCCCCCCCCCCCCCCCCCCCCCCCCACACAACACAA
>QANY01008030.1:519127-623523 GCA_003255025.1 Datisca glomerata
GTTCCTTAAAAGCTAACTCTTAAGCTATATCATATATATATATATATATATATATATATATAATATGGCATTGATGCATATTATGAAATTTTAACAGAGCAGAAACAGTTGCAATCATAAGTGTTCAAGCTGATAGTAGAGATTGTCATAGTTTTATGATTTGGTATCAAAGAAGCAGCAGACCTTAACAGTATTTTTCACTTACCAACTAATCACTCGCGAGGTCTTCATAACTCAAGCCGTCTGATGCAGCAGTGCGCCAAAGTTAGTGACTCCTGACTTTGCTATATAAAGATCAAGAATGGACAGTCATAACAAAATCTTTACCTTGATGGTTTCTTTCATGACTATCCAGAAAGTTATCAGTTTTGGTTGCTATGAAGGGTGATCTAACATAGCTCTCCAACATATCTGACAAATTCAGGGCATAAAACTTAAGAATTAGACTGGATTCTAAAAATGCAACCGATTAGTGCTTCACACACATGTGGCCAACTTTACTCTAACCACCTTTTATCAAATCTGGGAGTGGCATTTTAACTTCTTATAGGCATGTCCCACATGATTGGTGATCTCATAGATGCGTGACATGATGACATTATACACGTGCATGTGTGTGTTCATCCAACCACACAAGTATACATGCAAGCACATAAAAGTGTTTAGAGTAAGAAACTGGGAACTCTGGAAAAGGGAAAACCTGAACTCTGGGAAAAGTCGGCTGTTAGATCTGAGAGACTAATATCCTGAGGAACCTGACCAAGAAATTCAAATGAAGCATCTAGGTCCAGAAATGGTTCATTCAAGGGTTGCATGTTTGACACCAGATTAGTGAAAGGCACAATCGATACATCCCCAATTGTTCCACGTGATTCTAGGATATTCCTATCAGCACTAAACATGTACGAACAATTGCTTGATGATCCAGCTTCTGATTTAATCATGCTCCCATTTATTCCTTGCATCATATTTGAAGTCTGGTTTGCAAGCAAGTTCGATGGCATATCAATCCTACTTGCATGAGTAGACAAGTCTACAGCAGTGTGCATACTTGAGTTTAAAGACAAGCCTCCATTTGAAAATCCATTGGGTAAGGTGGCACCAACAACATGGTGCATAGTTTCTTGCTTTACGACAGGTCCTGCATATGCCAAGTTATAGTGCACGGTCAAATGAAGTATACACTGCCGAATTATATTTAAGATGTCAAGCAAGTTACTAGGAAAGCTACACGACATAAGACTTTTAACCTCACATTCCTAAGAATTCATGGGTCCTCCACCAACACAAAGAAGAAGAAAAAAAGCTGAAAAAACCAGTATTCCAATTCAGCACAATCATTATTGCATCCAATTGAATGGGGTATTAAGAGCAAACCCTGGTAGTCGTTCATAATTCTTAGAATGAGTCGATAACACGTGCAGTGAAATGCTACTTCAAAATAACTAGTTCAAATGTAGGAAATAATAAAACTTTTACGTTCAATGTCATTTTGCTGTCAAGGCTCAGGCGAGCGCCTAGCCTTGTGCCTCGGGCCGTAAATAACATTGATTCAAGCATTACTCAGACATTAGGAATGGGATGGGACAAAGTCCCATTAGAGTTTATTGCACATCACCAATATTAATATAGATTTCGAAGGATGACAAAATACTCAATATTTAAATACTCCTAACTAACAAAAAACAAAGAGATCATACAAGAGAGAAAGGAAAAATAAAGTGCTTTCTCATTGAAAACAAAGAAAATGCTAGTTATAAAGCATATTGTCAGAGGAGATAACAAGTATAACTATCGCCTCGATTTCTCCCTTGAGATGTGCATCAAATGATAGTGTATACAAGCCTGCATGCTGCAGCACTGTGTATTTAAATATGATGGTGCATCAGTTCTTAGTTCTAATCTTCAGATCTCTACATCCTTTACTACATAATCAAGGTGTTGAGGAGTATTAAGAAACCAATCACTGAATCATGAGAGTATGAATATAAGGTTACTATTTTAAGTATCGTCAGCAAAAGAAAATTAGAACTAAGAACTGATGCACTATCATAATCCTGACCCCAAGCAGGTAAAAAGAAGGCTTACCTGGTTGAACATGAAAACCATTAGAGGTGGGTTTTGAAGTGACTTCAATTTGGTGAATCTGGTGCATCATCTGAACTTGTTGCTCTAGCAGCCGGTTGAATTCAGTTATTTGGTTCTTAACCATCAATCTTAAATAATAGGCGTCAAAGAATTCTTGGTGCTCTGCTTCAAGCTTTTGCCAAACTGGACAGACATGAAATTTTGTTAAAAAATAACAGAGTACTTAAAGTTGATTGACATAATGATGAAGAATATGAATAAATTAACTGTCACTCAAATAGGAATTTAAGATATGGTGATAAATAGAAATTCAGGATATTAAAATAAGAGTACTTATACGACTAGGTATTGTAAGTATTTTTACTTATGGAATTTATGCTCTTCTAATTAAGGTAGTATTATTAATATTTATTAGCTTGGAATCTTTTAGTGCCTATAAATTTAGGCTAAGGTTTATGTAATGGCAGACTTGATGAATTGAAATTATTATTATCGTCGAATATTATCCCTCCTCTATTATCCTTCCCTCTCTCTAATTATCTCCTTCTCTCCCCCAGTTTCTGTCTAATTCTCCCTATTTCTCTCATTCGCCCTTCTACTCTACTTCTTTTATTTGTCATGCATCAAATTGGTATGAAAGCCTCATTTTGCTTTCAGCCTGTTCAATTTACCGTTCAATTCGGCCTTTATCAAGTTTTCATTCCTTGTTGAATATCACCCAACCACCGGCTACATAGGATTCCAGAAGTCCCATCAATACTTCCGGTTGAGAATTCACTTGACAAGGAAGCTAGAGTGACATCTGTTATCACAAGCATCTGCATGCAACAGAAACAACACTGCTCTCATCACCAACCCACATCTGTTCAATTGTTCAAAGAGCCAGCACAAGGGCTTAATCTTTCTCAGTGATTGATGTATCCTGTGATCATTGTCAAGGAGAACATAATGGGTATGATGGATTTCGTTATCATTACAATTGATATTGTTGAAGATTGGAGATGACTAGTTCCGATTCTTAACGGTTTCTATTATTGGGATGACTTTGTTAATTGGTTTCTTGAGATGGTGAAATTTTTTGATTATTTTAATATTCGAGAATATGAAAAGATAAGTGTAGCTTCTTGGGGGTTATATGGATCCATTGAGAATTGGTTGAATCGATTTTGATGCCCAGCTCTTTTTTTTTTGTCACGGACGCAGTTGAAGCTATATGGTCAATGATTTCTTTCCAGAATATCTTGACATCTATTATGAGAAGTTCTTTGATTCACCACTTTTTCGTGATGATTCTCGTAATTTTGAGCAGAAACATGCACTTCGAGTTAATGATATTTTGTGACAAGATGGCACTACTCTTAATTTGGATGCTCACACTAGACTGCGCCACCTATTATCAAAAGATGATATCTCCACTCAAGATAAGAATGATGTCCCAATTAATACTAGGAACGTGGTATATCGAGAGTTGAATGAACGTAAATCAACTAGGAATGATTTGTTTCATAATTGTATTGGAGAAATGGAAGATTCAACGGGCACCTCCTTGGAGCATGAAGAGAGAAGACCTCATTGTGTTGACTCTGAGTCTACAACCAATTTGAATAACTATTGTTTTGAAGATTCTATAAAGAACAAGTATGATACAACAGTCATTGAAGAGCGGGGTGTAAGAATCACAGAAGTTGAAGATTCCACCGCAATGCAACGCTAAAAGAACGTATGAATGACCAAGTTTTCTTTTATCGGTATAACTGACCAAGTGGTGGATACAATTTGGAGACCGCAATATCACAGTACATGGCAGGATGACTTTATCACAGAACTTGAGCATTTTGATTTTCTTGAATGGCTTCTTTTGAACTACATACTACAGTATTGAGTCCTGACATGTTTGAGCTTATAAGGGTTATACAACATCCATTAGTGAAGCTGCTTTTCAAATTCTTGTATTCCCAATATCTCTTTGTTTGGAGTCGACTGTTACTATTTCAGCCTCAAACTCGAGGACTAGTTCTTTCCAAGTGGTGAGAATGGTGAAGAATAGGAATGGAATAGTTAATAGTCACTAGATTAGGAACTTAGGATATCATTATGTGGTGATAATTCATTTCCTTATATGACTAGGTATTTCAAGTATTTTATAAGGATTTATGCGTAATTTATGCTTTTCTGAATAAGGTAGAATTATTACTACTTATTAGCTTGAAATCTTTTAGAGCCAATATATATAGGCTAAGGGCTTGTATAGACTAAATATTTGTCTTATAGTTTCCACTAGGATGGCTTGTCCTCCGAGCTATACTTTGTACCTATCCTTTTTAAATACAATTTCTGTTTCCTACCAAAAAACAATATACATATATATAGGCTAAGGGTTTATGAAATGGCAGACTTGATGAATTGAAATTATTATTGATATTGAATATTATCCCTCCTCTATTATCTCTTCCCTCTCTCAAATTATCTCCTCTCCCCCATATTCCCTCTAACTCTCCCTGTTTCTCTACTTCTCCCTTCTACTCTACTTCTTATATCCGTCCTGCATCACATGAGGCTTACATGAACTTCCATTGATATCTGTATTATTATTAGGACGACATCTTGTTGGTTAGTGACAGACTAGTCCAACCATGTAAGGCAGTAACATAGAAACTATGGTAATAATGAAGCATGATAACATTAACGAGTTACATTACACAGTGATGATAGTCATTTAAAGCTCTAAAACAAACTAAAACATCTAAAAAGCAAGTTTCATCGGATGGCAAAAGAAACCCATACGTAGAGACCATGCTTTGCTGCGAATAGAATACTTAGTTTTAACTGGCCACATAAATTGAACATTATCATTCTTCAGAATATAGCTGACTCCCATAGTATTTACCAGTCTAGACCATAGTACCATAAAAAGGTAAACTAATAACAATTTGTTAAACGGATCGCATTATCTGAAACTCAAATCACTAGGGATTTGGAATGGGAATACTAGAAAGCTAAAAGAGTTATCTAGATTAATAAAATTTAGAAAGTACATGAGGTATTTATACACATGGATAAGAAAGCTAAAAATATTAAAATACCTTAAATACCATAAAAGTAGCAAAGATAAATAATATTATCCAACACTCCCCCTCAAGCTGGTGCATAGATATCAATCATGCTTAGCTTGCGAAGAGTTGACTGTAGAAGAGTATGACCGACGGGCTTTGTAAGAGCATCAGATGCTTGCTCAGATGAAGGAACAAATTTTGTAGAGATAGCTCCAGACCGAACTTTCTCTCGAATGAAGTGTGGTTCTTTCATGAAGAACAGAATCTGAAGCTAACATTAAGGCCGACTTATTGTCACAGTACAATGTGGAAAGTAAACAATGCAAGAAACCGAGTTCCCCTAGAATAGAATGAAACCAAAGAACCTCACATGTCCCTTGAGCCATTGCCCTGTATTCTGCCTCAGCATAAGACCGAGAAACCACTGACTGCTTCTTGCTTTTCCAGGAGAGAAGATTATCATAAAAAGTACAAATACCAGATGTAGATCTCCTATCTGTCTTTGACCCAGCATAATCAGCATCAGTAAAGCAAGACACATCAAATGTGTTTTTGGAGAAATAGAAAAGACCAAGACCCGGACAAGACTTCAAGTATCTCAAAATGTGGTAAACTGCATCCAAATGTGAAGTATGGAGAGCATGCATAAACTGGCTCACAAGGCTAACAGAAAAAGCTAGATCGGGACGTGTGTTAATCAGACAAATAAGTCTTCCAACCAATCTCTGATACATACTCGGATCTGCTAATAGTTCATCTGATTCAGCTAAAAGTTTGACATTCAAATCCATAGGAGTAGATGCAGGTCTACATCCCAACATCCCAGTATCACCAAGAAGGTCAAGAACATACTTCTGCTGTGAGAGAGAGATACCTGTCTTGGAACGAGCAACCTCAATACCCAAAAACTACTTTAGCCCCCCCAAATCTTTGATATCAAAAGCTGCACTAAGATTTTTCTTGACCTTAGTAATGTCGATACTGTCATCACCAGTCAAGATAATATCATCCACATACACAGAGAGGATGACACATTACCCTAATGAATTTCATCTAATAAAACATGTATGATCAAAATGACATCTAAGAAATCCCAACTCAAGCACCACTGCACTAAACCGAGCAAACCAAGCTCACAGAGATTGTTTCAACCCATACAAGGATTTTCTCAGACGACATACTTTCCCTGAATACTCCCCCCAGCTCGAAAACCCGGAGGCGGATCCATGTAAATAAGCTCATCCAAATCACCATTTAAGAAGGCGTTCTTGCCATCCATTTGATGCAAGGGCCATGAGTGAGAAGCAGCCAAAGAGATAATAAGACGAACAGTAGTGAGTTTTGCAACAGGAGCAAAGGTTGCATTGAAATCCTTGCCGGGAATTTGAGTAAAACCTTTGGCGACTAGACATGCCTTGTACCGATTAACAGTTTCATCCGCATTATATTTAAGACCGAATACCCAACGACATCCAACTGTTTTCTTCCCCTGAGGCAAAGCAACCAAGTCCGAGTATGATTATCTTGCAAGGCTTTCATCTCATCTTGCATGACGGCCACCCACCGTGGGTTTCGTGTTGCTTCCCCAACAGATCGCGGAATCGTGATAGAAATCAATGTGACCGACAAATCCCTGAAAGGAACTGGAGAGAGCACTATACAAAATATGATTCTCAATGGAGTGGTCAGTAGAACATGATAAAGTGAGGCGATTAGGGGTGCGACAGTCCCGCAAGGGATATCGTCGAGAGGGGGAGGATCAGTACCTTCGTTCGTAGAGGAGTCTAGCACATGGAGATGAGAGCGGCGACTATACAACTTGGTAGGAGAACCTGCAATGGGAAGCAAAGAAGTAGGGGAAACAACGGGAGCATCTATATTAGGAGGGTCAATAACAGGGATAGGACGAGGAAGATCCTCAACAGATGGGACCCCAGTCCTAACACCAATGGAACCAGAAAGGAATGGGGTATTCTCCCAAAAAGTAACATCCAAAGAAGAAATAAACTGTCAAGATGAGGGATCATAACATCGATACCCTTTGGACTGAGATGAGTATTCCATAAATGCGCAACGGATAGACCTATCGTCCAACTTTGTTCGAGTAGGACTCTTGTTTTGAACAAAGCAAACACAACCAAAGACACGAGGAATGATAGGGAAAAGAGGTTTTTCGAGATGAAGAATACCTAAAGGAGTTTGCCCGCCCAAGATTCGACTAAAAACTCTATTAATCAAATATGTTGCGGTAAGAACAGACATGTCCTAAAAAATTTGAGGAACTGACATTCCCTTCAAAAGGAAACAGGAAATGCCCATAAGGTGGCGATTCTTACTCTCAACTACGCCATTTTGTTCAGGGGTATATGGACGTGTAAGCTGCTGAAGAATCCCAAGGCTAGAAAGATAAAAGACAAGATCACCCGAAATATACTCCCCCCATTATCAGAACGAATCAATCGAACAACAGTTTGATACTGGGTTTTGATCATAGTAAGAAATTGTTTAAGCACATGTGAGACATCATATTTTTTCCTAAGCAAAAAAACCCATGTACATCTAGAAAAGTCATCAATAAATGTGACATAATATCGATGTCCAGACATAGCAATAACATGAGAGGGACCCCGAACATCAGAGTGAATTAAATCAAACACAGCAGTAGATCTATTCGTGCGAGAAATATAAGGCTTACGGCAATGTTTCGAAGGCTCGCAAATTTCACATTTAAACTGAAAGTGTTTACATGCATTAATCAACGAGTGAAATAACGAATAAAGATATTGAAAATTGACATGTCCCAAACGGGCATGCCACAAATGTAAGTCTCTAAAAGAAAAGGAAACAGGAAAATCAAAAATAATAGAAGAGGCAACTCAAATAATAGGATCTGGTGGTTGAAGGGGAGGTGGATCGCCAAAGAAGTATAGTCCATCCCGCTCATACCCCCTGCCAAAAATCCTCTTCGTACGACGGTCCTGCAAAAAACAACGGTCAGCCAAAAAAATGACGGCACAATCTAGAGCTTTGGCTAGGCGGCTAACAGATAAAAGGTTCATAGCAAATTTAGGCAAATGAAAAACAGAGGTAAGAGAGATTTCAGGAGACAGTTGTACAGTCCATCTACCGCTCACAACAGTCTGAGAACCATCAGCTAACTGTGTCGAACCTTTAACAGGTTCCAATGGTGTAGAAAAAACTGATAACTCACCAGTCATATGATCATTTGCCCCCGAATTTAAAATCCATGCAGGTGACTCAGTACGAATATGAAGTGCAGTAGGAGTACCTGAGGCAGTAGAGGTAGGAGGATCAGAGACAGGAGCAATAGCAATAGTAAGAGTCTGCTGAGACATAAGACGAGATACTTGAGCTTGTAAAGCTACTATTTGAGAGAGAACAGATGACTCGGCCAATTGGCTACAGAAGTATTAGCTACCGTTGTCGATCTAACGGGTATATTAATCTTCTTCTAGAATTGAGCGCGCGACTCAGGATGAAGTCTCCAACAAGTATCCTTGATATGACAATTGTTCCCACAATGATGACAAAATTTCCTTCCAGCTAGAGGACGAGAACTAGAGAAACCACGAGCACCAAGGGCCATCTGATCATTATTACTAGCAGTGGCAAGGATGGGAGTCGGGACGGAGATAAGACGTCGACGCTCATCTCCATCAATGATACAGGAGAGGAATTTAGGGTTTGGGTACGAAGTGACTCAATTCAGGTTTATGCCCCATCAGAAATGCATGTGTGATGACGATCCAGCCTCTTGACTGCTACATGAGCCATTGTCCCAAAGTCACTGAGTGGTTCACATTGAGCCATCTCATCCCACCGTACACGTAAACATCCAAAAAATTGAGCAACATTCAATCCAAGTCTCTCCTGATTGGCACTAGCAATCTCCTGATACAACTCAAAATATCGAGCCTCATTCCTTGAATAGGCATACATGGCAGTCAAAGCTTTCCACAAATCGACAACCGTCTCATTATACATAAACATATTATAGACCGAAGACTCCATAGATCCAAACATCCATCCCAATATCAAACAGTTATCAACATCCCACTGGGCTTCCTTTGCATCGTCATCTTTAGGGCGAGGAACACGTTGAAGCCAAAGACTCTTTCCTCGTCCACCAAGAAATAACTTCAACGATCGAGACCAAGCAACAAAATTTCGCCCATTTAAAATAACACTAGTAACTCTTCCACCGGACACAGGATAAGCCAGATCTGGCTTAGCAACAACCGTAACAACAACATTAGAAGATTCAGACATCACGAATCCAAGAAAGCAATACAAATTGCCAAGGAAATCCGATGGAGAGATGAAGAAAGATTGAACATGACCGTCTATATCATGAAAAAGTCACCAAACGAGTGACCAAACTGTGGTCTAAGTCACAGCAATCCAAAAAATAAAGAAAATCCTAGGTTTGGTTAGCACACAGCCTAGGAAAACCCAACCACTTTGAAAAAAACGAAGCTGCAAACAGTAAAAAAAGAGCTCCAGCGGCCTGAGGTGGCGGCGGCCAGCACGGGTGGCGGTGGTCCGCGCTGTCTGGTGGTTGTGGCAGTGATAGGTGGCAGACTAAGGTTAGGGTTAGAGTTAGGGTTAGGCTCTGATACCAACTAGAGAGCTAAAAGAGTTATATAGATTAATAAAATTTAAAAAGTACATGGGGTATTTATACATATGGATAAGAAAGCTAAAAATACTAAAATACCCTTAAATACAAGAAAAGTAACAAAGATAAACAATATTATCCTACAAGAATTTCATCAATTCGAATACTCTTAGCAACAACTAATTAAAAAATTGATCAAGTTAAAAAACTTGTGTATTTGTTTTTAATAGCCAAATATTTGGTATCTTTTTGTTGCTTGAATTTTCTTCTTACAACTAGCGTCAAGAACATAAATTACTTGTGATCAATGTGATACATCTATGTTATTTATTTTATCAGAAAAGGTGAAAAGTATTATTCACAAAAGAAAACCCGAAGGGTAGATGCAACCGCCTACATTATTAAGCACGTCATCCTAAGAATGTGTACTACACCTAAGAAGCATGAAGAAGCTTAACCTCACTGTATCAATTATCATGTTCTGGTACAAGTAACATATTATGTTCTCATCCCTGTTCCACATTCAGGGTAACATAGTTCTAGACATTATAACGGCAAAAATTTACTTGCAGTTGAAGATTCTAGGCAGTAGAAACTATTAAAATAACAGATAAATCAAACAATTTCAGAAACAGGAAAATCTTGAAATGAACCAAGTACAACTTAATACCAAGCATGAACAATGCAAAAACGCACAATTAATCATGGCATATTCCAAAAATTTAAAGAAAAAAAATTATGAATACCCAATTCTGTAAAGACAGGTGCAATCTTAAAGCAATTCAGTAGTGTTTCAGCAACTTCTTTTGGGTTCATGTACAGCTGAAGGCACCGTTTTATAAGAGTTTGTACCTAGAATTAGGCAAATATAAACCATAGAGATCATTTATCAGAAATCTTGCTGCAGTTAGAGTTCAAAGCCTCTAGAAAGGACAAGAAATGGTGAAAGAAAATGTTTTGAACAGGATACGTATGTAACAGTCATAGAACAGAAAAAGTTGGTCTTATCCTGTTATACAGGAAAGTAAAAGGAAAAAAATTATCGGATCCTCGTTTAATTATCTCCTGAATTCATTTATTTACTAGTCACAGATTTTTGTCTGGTAAGAACAATTTAAAGAAACTACTCCAATAATAGTAGTGGATGTGTTCGATTCAAATTATAATTCACCCACTTTAAAGCGCACATTGATAACATGTTAGAGGTATCTTAGCAATAATTTTGTATGGCTCTATAAGAAACAGATCATGGCAATCAAATTTTGCTTTTTAGGTTAAGAAATGGAACCAACATAGACGAAAAACTCAGATAAAATATTACCATTCTATCTTTTCTTTTCACCTTTCCTTACTATGATATAAATATCCTCATTCTGTTCTTTTACTAAAGAATGTTTTTAGTTGTGTCAATAGAGAGAGAGAGAGAGAGAGAGAGACTCATGTGTATATTCAATTAAATATGCCACTAGCAGTATTGCAGTAGCAACTATTATAAGCTTACTAGTTGAATATCTTGATATGAGATGCTTCTCGCCATTCCACTTGACATACTTTTAGGTCCCAATCTGTACATAAAGTCAATAATGCAGCTAAGTTCTATGGGTTCTTTTATCAGCAAGTCTTGTGGGTTATTTGCATTGATGCCCACTCAAATCAAGAATGTGAAACTGGTAGTACACAAAATCAAAATACGTTGGCAAATTGAATTAATAATATTGTTTAACTATAACACTGAATTTGAAGAAATATAAAGCATCCAATTTACATAGCTTTCTTAATGGGAAATACTTGGATTTTATTATGACGAGAAAAGTTAGTCCTAATCATTGAGCGGCCAAATCAGGCCATTCTACATTCATGATCACCCTGATAGGGGTGCTACTCACTCTTTTTTAACAAGTATTTGTGACTTAAGATTATGGTGGACCCAATATATTTTTTATTAAAGGAGAAAACCAATTAAGGCTGATACATTCGACAACAGGATTGGCTTATGTGATCAGTTACGGAGAGCTCATCCTTATTTATAAGGACCTAAGTAATGTTAGTCAATATTGAGAAACAATGATTAGCCAAACTGATTGCAGTACTAAGTTAATGAATTGATTATATCTGATATAGAAGAAAGGATCATGCAGTACATCTGATATAGAAAAGCTCATGGAACTGATTGTAGCCCCATGAGCTTCAATCCATTTGCTTGGAACTCATGCTAACTTCGCAAACAATAGTATGACAAACCCATTCTCATTTAAATAGAAGCCGTGAGCTTCTGATATGCAAAAAGAAAAAACGTGATGTAACAGCCACTTAATTAGTCATAAGAAAATATTAGAAAATGCGGTTTATATTTTATAAGCAATGCAAACCATTCGCACAACATCATATAAACAGAAACATCGACAAGGAAAGCCATAATTGACGTTTAACAAGAACCCCAAGTAATTATTTCCGCCTGAATCACACTTATAATGATGTACGGTCATATCATATTGTAAGCCTATCTATAGCATCCAACTTTTACAGATAGTAATCTGAATCCCATTCCAAACTTATCTACTAATAACACCATATGAGGTGGTAAACACTTGACTACGGAGGTTAAAGCAACGAGATCAAATCAAATGACAAGATTCAACGGCGATAACTACAAGACATCCAAATTCAGAAAATGAAAGTACGTACAAATATACCAAAACAAAAGACTCGCTGACAGGATGATAATAATTTCCATTAAGTAAAGTACTTACAACACAAGAACCCTAGAATGATCCAGAATAGCAAAAACGACAGCAAATTCACGACACAATCGAACTCAAGAAACACAGACAGCGGCACCGAAATCCAAAGACGCAAACACTGGAACAAAAGAAAAGTTGTGTGAGTGAGAAGCAATGAGACAAACGGAATAGATTGATCTTACCCGAGAAAGTGTGAGAAGTGTAGAGTGAGAAAAAGTTTCGCCTTTAGATGGTAGTCTAGTGGAGCTGAAACGCTCTCTGAAGTCTGAACAACTTTTTCTAAAGCAAGTATTGAGTGCAGTAAAAAGATTTCGGTCATTTTCCAGAAATTCTTATGGGCAGTTTAACATGGGTTAAACAATAATGCAGGAAAGGTTAAGTTATTGAAAAAAATTTAATGATAAAATTTTAAATTTTTTTTGAGATAGACATATTTAATAACACATGATTAATTTAAAAAGTTACTGAAAAATTAAGATTACTTTATTTGATATAATATGAGACTTGAGAAAGTTATCGAGAAAATTGAGTAAAATTGTTTGAAAAGTTATATGAAATATTAAGAGTAATTAAATTAATAAATATTTATTATTTTTTAGCGAGTATTATTTATATATTCTAATACAAGACGATATCGTAAATTAGTTATTTATTATCGTCACCAATAAAAATAAATCTACTATTTTTTTACTACACCAAAAATAAAAATATATTTTTACATAAATTGTACAAATCAATTCAACATAGTTAAATAAAGAGATAAAAAATACACACACCTCTAAAATATCTCCCCCACTTTCAGAAACAAAATGTATGTATCTTCATCCTCACTTTACCGAAGCCTTTGACTCCTCGGATTAGAAAAAGATATGGGTTTCCTCCGAGCTCGTCTGAGCTCATTCGTCTTCTCACTCTCTCTTGTATGAGCTCGTTCGTCTTCTCTCTCTCGTTTGAGCTCGTTCGTCTTCTCTCTCTCGTTTGAGCTCGTTAGTCTTCTCTCTCTCGTTTGAGCTCGTTCATCTACACTTCTTCAACTCCAGACAGATTCGTCTTATCTCTTTCTCTCTCTCTCTATCTCTATCTCTCTATCTCTCTCTCTATTTTTCAGAAGCAATCAATTACTAGAATCAAAGTTGCAGAAAAAATTTATCTACTATAGTCTTATCTCTATTTTTCTTCTCTCTCTCGGGCCTTCTTCTCAAAATACACCCACTTTGAAACTGTGAATCAGATCTTCGAAATGAAACCTTCTTCTCTCTTTCTCGGGTTTAGACTTTGAATTTGTTAAGGAACTGTAATATTCTTTCCTTATAAAAAAATCTGAATGGTTGGATTTAAATTTACCGTATCAAGAAATTAGAAGTTTTTAATTTCTGAATGGTTGGATTTCTTAGTTTAGATCGCATTATGAAGTTGCTCTCTCTCTGATATCTCTCTATTATCTCTCTCTACTAAAAGAGTGTGAAGGAAAAAGATTGTATATTTCTTAATTTTGCATGATAGATCGTATTATGAAGTTTACCCTATCATTTTATTTTTGTAGATATTCATCAGATGTTGCCCTCTAAAAAGAAAAATTTGTTTGCTTCGATTAACTATTTTGAGATGTTAAACCAAGTAACATTGTTGATTATCTTGTAGTTCACTATTAGGCATTTGCAAACCTGATGTGTATATTTGTGTGTGTATACGACTATTAGGTGTATGTAATTGGAAGTGTATGTTTGTGTATGTATATCACTATTAGGTGTATGTAAATCTAGTCGAAAAAAAGGACCATGTTTTTTGTTCTTATGAAATATAATGGTTACTGCTTTCAAGTTTCTTATCCTTGTACTATATATTGCCTTTAAATTTTGATTGAACACAAGATAGTGTCATAGATATGTAAATAGTATATTAGTACTGCAAGTTTTCTACAGTTTACTATGGTTATCAATTTTCTTCCGCTCTGACTAGAACAGGCAAAATATTTTGGTTCTAGCACAGGAACAAAACAAAATAAAGATGCACATTTTTGTTATATTTCGGTTAAATATATTCTAAAGCTGATAATAAATGATTGAGAGAAACCCCTCATCCCTCATGGCTCCATCCCACTAGTCTGATCCTCCATACAAAAAATGAAATTTGATAAACAATCCAGTTATAGTCTCATTTTTATAATTTATTATTTTTTAAACATTGATAGCTTATGAATAATATTTATTGTAGGGAAGGAAATAATTTTTAATTTTGAAAAATATTTGATATTATTAACATTTATTTTAATTATTTAAATTTTATATTATGCATATATGAAGAGCTTATATATCATTAATTCAAACATGATATTGTATTTCATTCATTCCAATTAACGTACATATCTTAATCTCACGGGACGACTTCAATACGAGTTTGCGGATGAAGGACAGAAGGGATGAAAAAAATCTCAAAACTCGATATCGGGACCGGTTTGGTTCCACCAGTACTGGAAGAAGATATGACGAGATTCTAATATCAGGATATTTTATGACACTTTTGTGAGACTTTGGTCTTGAAACAAAATAATCAAAATTAAGTATGATTAATTGAAAGAAATAATTATATTTTTATGGAGGTTTGAGAAAGTAAAAGTTATTTTTAAAAATGTATAAGATGAGTAAGTGAGTTGAAAAAGTTATTTCGTAATAGATTTTTTAGGTGAAGTGGTAGGGAAAGTAATGTGTGATTATTATTTAACGAGCCTAAATAACTTTCTCATGACAAATGAGAATACTTATAATAAACATGAGAAAGTGTTTGAAAATAAGTTTACCATCAACTTTACTAAGGGGAAAGCTCATACCAAATTACCCCTTAGTGCCATATAACATAAGAAATACATAATACTTAACTAATTATATAGGTTAAATTCAAATCCTAACCATAAACTTTCGCTGACTAATAATTTATATTAATGAACTCTAACTAACATGAATAATTTTATTCCATGAACTTTCAAAATGAGTAAGTTCACTTATTTTCATCCATTTTACAAGGTCTCATACAATCTCCATTTGGCATTTTTAACCCAAAAAAAGTTAAAAATTCAATTCATACTCATAAACTCTCACTTCTAGGGAATTTACACTCATAAAATTTAAAATGAGCAGAACCATCCCATAAAGTTTCTGAATAGGTAATATTAATCACCTCATTTGATTTTTCACTACGTTACAGGAATCCAACTTTTTTTTCTTTAACTCCACTTTAGGGAAATCCTGAGTGAAAATCTCTCTAACCCACCTAAAAATTGGAGTTGAATCCCTCTAAAATAGTTAAAAAATCAAACATGGTAGAGTTAGTTTTTATTCATAATGTGAGATTAAAGAAAATTTGGGGCAAATCTCTATTAGTTAAACAAACTATTATAAAAATTTTGTCTGATTTTTTATTCAAATGTTAGTTAAACAAAAAAATTACATTAAGAGAGAGGACTAAAATTCCATTAAGAGAGGGCTAAAAATAAAGTTCCAGTGAGAGAGAGATCCAGAGAGAAAGAGTGAGCGAGATAGAAAGATACAACTAAAATAGAGAGAAATCCTTAAAATTGCAAACATGGTAAAAAAGGTAACATAAAAAAATAATATTCTAACTCGGCTATATTTGCAAATATATCTAAAACAAAAAGGTAAATTTGCGGAATAGACAACTTTTAGGGTTGGTGTTTTAAGAAATAACAGTTTTTTAAAAGTTTTAGGTAAATAGCAAGTTTCCATAACCGTCAATAATTTTACACCAAAATGACTCTAATCTAAATATGGTATTTAAGGATTTTCAGGCAAATCAGTGATAGATAAATGATATACCAATATGGAATGTGCTTAATTTGATGAGGTAGTTAATGCTCACAATATTTTTAAAAATTAAAAACCATTAACTACTCAATCAAACCTTGAACATTTTGAAATCCACTACAATCCCGCTCAAAATACGTTGGAAAACGCCTATCACCTATTTCTTAAAAAAATGAAAAAGAAAACTGTCATTATCACTAATCAAATCATCTCAAATAAAAAACATCCATCAATCAACCATAAAAAAGACTAAAACATAACAAGCTTTTCAAGTAGAACCGTAAAATCAATGATTAAAGCATTCCAGGAAGAAAATGAAAGATCGAAGCCTTCAACCAGACTACTTGCAATACCTTTCCAGTAAGAGTTCAAAGCCATCAATGAATAATTGATTTTGGCTATGGTTAATAGTATATTAATATGAAAGTTTCATGATTTATGAGAAAATCTACATCTATATATGATTATTTTCTTATTGGTTAATAGATGATTGAACATTAAATTGTCATTCACATTGGTTGTATCAAGTAATCAATGGTTGATATATTCAACGGTAAATAGTATAATATCCGTGCTATGCACGAGATTGAAAAAATAAAAAAGATAAGTGTTTTAATTGAGATGTAAATCCTAGAATTTTAATAGATATCAATATTTGTATTTTTTTTGTTACAAAATTAGACTACTTTTGAAGAACGGGAATACACAAATATATTATGTAATTATCTTATATAAAAGTATCTTATACTAATTCAAACAATACATTAAGATAGAACACTATTAAAAGACATTAAATTTCACGTACGATGAATGCATCATAATCATGTTCATCAAACATTGAATTTAAGCTTCACATCCGTGTACCTTTTAAAGTTTACTGAAGACCTCTTTGTAAGTCATTTTTTTTGTGTAACCTTGAAAACGCTAAATCTTCATCGTCTAGTACAATGAATAACATAATGAGAATTTTATAAAAATATATGTATAAAAAGGTTTGGATATAAAGATTTTAATTTTCCATACCTTTTAAAGGTTATTGAAGACCTCTTTGTAAATGATATTTTTGGTGTAACCTTCAAAATGTTTCTCATCTTTTACAATTAAAAATTTAAGTCCTTCTAGTGTTGTAACTCTATCTGCAATAACATAGAGTTGTCCATGGCTGAAATACTGGTCTTGGTAAATATACTCCAACATGATTAAGAGATTGGCCTTGGCTCTTGTTTATAGTCATGGCATAGCATACTTTCAATGGGCATTGTCTTCTTTTCAATACGAAGGGTCGCTTTGATTCAGTAGAGTTGTGTATGATTCTTGGTATCAAGACTTTTGTGCAAACTTTGTTGCCAATAATGATCTCACCTTCAATTATATAATCACCCAAATCAATATCGATCTTGTTTCGTTGCACATTCCTGATGATAGATTAATATTTCTTAGTAGTATAACTGGCACTTTCACTTTTAGATGCAACGTATGATTTGGTACCCTAGAGAATTTTAGTTTGTTTAAAAACACAAATGGGTACATTAAATCTTGTCAAGCAGTATCCTTTGACCCTGTACATGTTTCATCACAACTTCTGTATATTATCGTCGCGCCTTGAATCATGTTGAACATATAATCATTGACTTCATCGATTGTGTCATTTAATGGTGTCAGAATAGCTCTTTCTTTAAAATACTCCTCATTATGTCGTTGTCTTTCAAAATTTGGGTGGGTGCTTCTAACTATACTTTCAATCGAATTGTCATAATCTTCAATGAGGTACTTTCCAGGATTTTTTATCCAAGTTTTTTCGTCTTCATCATCTCTTGCTATAGCTGTTATTTTACCATCACCAAGCTCCAGTACCCATTTGTTGAACTCTTTTTTTAATTGGTAAATAACTTCAAGCCCTGAAGTTTCATTTACTCTCATATTTTTCGAAAGCATAAAGACTTTGCATTCGTTCCATAAAATATGATCTATTTATTGTAGATTGAACAACATCTTGTCTTCTTCCTTTTACAACCACTAGTAATATTTGACGAAAATCACCTCCAAGAAGTATTGCTATACCCAAAAGGTTTTGTAAAAGCTATATTGTCTTTAAGTCCTTTTATATCTCTAAGACTTTTGTCTACTGCCTCAAATGTAAATTTATGATCCAGTGGTGCTTCATCTCATATAATCGGTCTTTGGCAAATTAAGCAGCTAATTGACTCCCTTGTTTAATCCCACATATTTGGTTCTCAAATAATTCAATAGGTATGTCAAACCTACTATGAGTTATTCTTCCTCCTAGAAGTAGAAGTGAAGCGATTCCTATTTTATTACCAAACTAAGAGTTAAAGGTTGAAACTATTGTGTTAGTGAATGAAATATATATATATATATTTCATGGATGTTAACTTCAAGATGCACTATAAGTAGGGAAAGTTTCTAAGTGTATTTGAATGTATAATAAGTTGAAAATGCACTATAGGTAGGGAAAGTTTGTAAATGTATATGAATGTATAATAAGTTTGAAATATAAAAGTAAACTAATTTAATATATAATGTGATGTTTACCTGATGAAGCCACTACAAGAACTACTTTTATTTCTGATCTCAACTTCGCATTGAGGGTTCTATATAGAAAAGTTTTTCCAGTCCTTTATTATGAGATCTCAGCTTCACAATCTTCTCCTTTATTCCTCATAGTTCGGAAATTATGTTGATATGAGATACAGGTTTAAGCATAACGTTCTTTAATTAATGTTCTTCAATTCTTTAATTTGTGATGGTTTTTACTCATCAATGCAGTAAACAAAGCAACAATGCACTTGCCAATGTAACGGAAAACGCTAATGAGGAGATTCCATATGAAGAATATTATTTTTTAGAAACTAAAAAGTCATGGAAACTTCAAACATTTTCCTAAATTTAATTTATATTAACTACTCATAAATGGAGTCTCCACTAATTGTGTCTTCTTCACTGTTGATAGTATCTTCTTCACTGCTGGTAGTATTTTCTTCGTTGCTACAGTTTCTTCCTCTTTCTCCTTACCTTTAGCAATAAACCTACACCCAAAATTTAATTACGTATAATCATATATTTGGCATTTGTTCTTCTATAAGACTAAAGTATTTACTTTTACCTTCTCTTTTTGAAATGTTTATTTCTGAATGATGGACTTAGTTCTCCATCATTTTTCTTATTTCCATCATATATATCTTTCTTTGATTTTGTTGACAAATCATGAGTCATTTGAATGAAGTAATCTGAAAATATTTACCTTAAAAGATTAACATCACCTATATCACCTATATCAGTATCAGTAAGAATTTGAATAACAGTAAAACTTTATTTTTGAACTTTCCGATTAAATGATGTGATTTTAATATGAAATAAATTGTTACTACCAATTAGATTTTGAATCAAGTAAGGTATAACTTTCTCCTTGAGATCATCCTGATATTATAAAGAATATAAATATTAAATTCAAAATAACTTACACTCACAATCTAAGAATTAAATTATAAAAGGAGGATATATATATACACACACACGAAGAACTTAAGGCACTTTTGTCCAAAAGGCTCCCCACATTTATAAAAATAATATTTTGACACATGATAGGAGTTAGATATGAATAGCTAGCAAACTTCGGAGTCTTTAGAATGAGTATGATAAATATTTTTTATGAGTTAAAAAATAAAACAATATTACTCATTAATTATTAAGTTGTTAATACTATTACTCATTAAATACTAATGGTTAATATAGTAAGTTAATCAACATTAAATTAACTCACACAATTGTTAGTATTCTTTGAATAATTAAATGATACAGGAAGATCAAAGAAATGAAATGTTCTTCCCATTTTTTTATCTATTCAAAGGAATACTTGGGAAGTAAGCAAATTATAGATTTTTTTCTTATCATCACTGCTATATCTTCTTCAGTTTTTTTATTATATAAATTCACAATTACTTAACCAAAATTTTCAATGATGCAATACAAAGGGTCGGCGAAGACATCGTCGGTTAAGTATTAACTACTACATTGATTGTTAGGTATTCATAATAATAAATATATCAATTTACTAATTTGTAATTAATAAAATAAATTTTACAATTATAATTTTAATATTTTAGTTCTATAATTATTAATTAATTAATATTTTCTTAAATTTTCTTCATCTTCACACAATTGAGACGTTGGAACTCCAAGCAGTTTCTCTGCTACTTGATCAAAAATAATAAACGTTGTTACAGCTACATCTTCAACCTCCACTTCCAAACGATACTTACATGAAAATTCTTTCACAATTATATTTTGATTTAAAAGTATATTTTAAAAAATTATTTACCAAGTCACAGGTTCGTCATACATGTGTCGCGTCTATATTTTGTCTCTGTAGGAGTTAACTTCCTTTTGCAGATGTTGCATGACACATGATACCAATTATTCTTAACAATGATTTTTTTATTGCTGCTAAGCATTAATAGGTAGAATTCTATACAAATAAAGAAAATTGTATAAGTTAATAGATGTTTTTACCATCTACAATATCAATTTCAATAAAAGCAATAGGCTTATAGTTAATTTCATTCTCTTACCTCATCAAAAATTGGTTGAACAACATTTAATATTTCGGATATAGTTTTTCTAGATTCACAAATGTCCCTCTCGCTAGATCTCACTTGTCCAACTTTCAATGGAACTACACTTGAAATGCTTTCATTTTTCTCACTAAGACAAACAAAACGATCAATTTATATTAATGATTGAAGAAAATTTTAGAATAAAAAAAAACATAAATGTGCTAACCTCAAATGTTTTTTGAGCTCATCAACCTCATAAATCTCAGGATTAATGATATTTTGGTAGATCTCGACTTTGACATAGAAATAGAACCTACAACCAATGTTTCAATTTGAACTCATCTGAAAAGTTTATTATTGAAGTTAAGAAATAAACGAACTTACTCATATAATTCTTCACGATTGTAGAAGTAAGCACGCCAACACAATATTTGTCGATGCGACCAGATTTTTGTAGTTTGTATTGTTGAATAAAGTCATCCCATAAAGTGATCCTTATTGTGTTTGATCCACGAACGAAATCAAATAAGTGAAAAATCTCTCTATAAAAGATAAAATGATTGTGATTTAAAAAGTTCAAGCTCTTTACCTTGAATTCAATAATTCAACTATCATTGTTTCTACTTTAACTCCTCCTAACTTCTTTTTGTCGGACTTCACTTTCCCCAATTATTTGACCAACAACATCTATATGAGAAACTTATCAAGTCAAAAATTATAAATTCAAGTAAAATCATATAACAAAAGTGCAGGGGAAAGTTTTTTCGTTAATTACCTGTGAGGATGTAACCCTTACCAACACAATCTTGTAATTGTAAGTCTAAGAACTCAAATTTATGAATTGGGATGTTGGAGTCATCTAAAGGATCTTCTCTCACATGTGTTGTACCATACAATTGTAACATATATTTGTTGTCACCAACTATGCAATATCTTTCTTTGTTTGCAGTAGCAGAAAAAATTTTAAAGTAAAAATTGTTTCTTTCATGCAATATATCTCTAAAGCGATGTGCAATTTCGTATTGTATAGTAGCGTGAATGGAATTGAACTACAAACAAATAATATTGAAATAAAAAATCATCAATTTAATAGATAAGTATAGAAAAAGTGCAAAAATTTATACTCAAAAGATGGTTTTTACCTCTTCATCTGATAATACCATTTCGGTACTAATAAGTTCTTTGTTTTTCTTGACGTTAATCACATTTCATAGTCTACATGTTCTAACTTTGATTTTCCAATCATCTCGCTTGGGGTCAAATTCCTTATAAGTTGGAAACTTTCACTTCTTAAATTTTTGTTCCTGAAGTTTAAAAAATGAAAAAAATAATCTACTTTAAAATAATAAATTAAGTGAGTCAAAAAAATAAATGGTTAAATAAAGAAGATCATTTACTATCCTCTTAAATTTTTTTCTCCAACTCTGCAAAAAACACACGAAAGAACAGTAAGCTTATTAAAAAAATATCAGCTGAAAATGCTATGCCACTACTAAATCCAGAATAAATAGCAGGATGCCATCAAGAAACATTTAAGTTCTAATACAAATAATCTTACTAAATTGGAAACAATGAAAGTTATAATCACATATTCTAGGAAAAAACATGGAAGAAGAATGTTGAATTGTTTGTATTTTCGCCTACTGAACGAATCCAAAATCTTTAAAACACAATAAAAATTAGAATCACAGAGTCTAGGAAAAACATGCATTGAAACGGTAATTAGTGTAGGAAATTACCAAAGTGTATCATGATCTCTCAAAACAGTAAAATAGTGTAGTTTATAAAAGAAGAATGTTAAACTGTTTATATTCTCACCTACAAAACGGATAAAAAATCCTAAAAATTCAGTGAAAGATATAATCACATAGTCTAGAAAAAACATGCAATGAAGTTGTTATTAGAGTAGTAAGGTACTAAAGTGTATCCTAATATACAACACATAAATTCATCCCAAAACAGTAAAACATTGTCGTTTATGTAAGAAGAATGCTAATTTTTTTGTAATCCTACCTAACGGAAAAAGAAATCCTAAAAATATGTAGAGTAAACAACTATCGGATGAAAGAATGAGTAAAATTCAGAAATCACCGGTGATTTATAGGCTAACCTCGTGCAATGATCCTCATGGGTAGAAGATGGAAAACGGATGTTGACATTATTGAAGGAGAGAGAAAAATGGAGAACGGATGAAGGAAAATTGAATGTAGAAGATGAATGATTGTAGAACAATAATCTAAAGGCAAAAGCTGATTTTGAAATTATTAACCATGAATATCATCTAATGAGAAAGGATGGAAAACGGATGGAAGAAACCCTAAATGAAAGGTTTGGAAGACGGTTGTTTGTCGAAGAAAGGGGGAAGAAGAAGGTGAAGCGTCATGTGTGAATATAGGTTGAAAGTTTCTCTAAACATAAATTGGGCTTGAAAATTCTCTAAGCATTAATGGGCTGCAAATGTTAATTATCAAAACAAATGTTATGTATTAAGCATGCCAGAGGGGTGTTTGTGTATTAAACGTAATGACAGTTTTTCTTTATATAAATCCATTAGTGTTTTTTTTTTCAAATCTATTATACATAAATCTATTAATATAATCTCAAGAGAGTATCATAGGTTATGACAACTTTTTTAATAAACACACACTACTTGGAATTCATTTTTTTTTTAAACATCTCCCTTAAAAATGAAAATACACACTACAAGAAATATGACTATCTATAAGGGACGGATATCTCCGTAAAAAGTAATTCACAGGGATCACGCGGCGCCTGTAACAACCCCTCATATTAAAAGTTCGCGTTTTTCGCGAGGCGCAACGCCTCCTGTGAAAACCCCTGTGGTATCTCGCTTTTTATAGGATTTTTCGACTCATGTAGAATATTGTTTAGTGAGGTTTTACGACTTCTGTTACTTTTATTCAATATATATTTTTAAATCTCTTGAATTAATATTCATAAATATTTTATATCCTATAAAATAAGATATCATAAGGTTTAAAGTATTCATATTAAACACTTTCAAAATGATAATTTTAAATAGCATAAATAAGACCAATATAATAATTGACAACATTAACATTTAATCATTTCAACAAAGTTTTACATTATTTATTTGACCTGCATACAAATAAATCTAACTTAAAAATTAATTAACTTATCATTATACTATAAGCAACTGTTGTTCTAATAAATGAAAAATATAAAAAGATTTGCACAAAATCATGTAAGTTAACCTAAAAAATATAATTCTATTCTTCATACTCGAGAAGTCCTTACAACAGTTCCGAAAAGTTGTAGATACTTACAAACAAGCAATCATCACATCATATACTTATATGCCTAGTAAAGAGTACCATATATTTTTTAATGAATAAACAAGTAGAATACAGTTCTCCATAATATTGATAAAAATGCAGAAGCAATAAAATTATTATTGTGTTCCTCATCTTGATTTTGTTCAAAACATTTTCTTAATTTCGGAACACTTCCAAGTACAAAACTCACAAGATCTGCAATCCCTAATACTATATGGTCATATGTCTACACGACCTTTATTAAACGATGAACGATTGGGATTTCTCGACCCTGTACAAAATATACAAAAAGAATATGTGGGCATAAATAAAAAGACAATAGAAGAGTAAGAATAAAATAGATCTCAAGCTTGAAAAACATGCACTTCTCTCATTCTTGTTTAAGTTGAAGAGTCCACGTAAATAATCAAAATAAAAGGAAATAAACGAGGACAAATGATAGATGCCAAACATTCACACTCTCAACCAGCTCAAATTTGCACATTGCCTAAGGAGTTGAAGCTCGGAAATTATATTTAGGATTAATAGTGAAACATTACTTTGGGTAAGAGAACTTACATTTTGCTAAATGACATATCAAAGATGAAAATATAATGTTCAAATATAAAACCATCAATTTTCAGCGAGTAGAAACCACAAAGTGTGTCAAGCCACTTAAGGAGGAAGCAGAACATTACAAATATAAGTCGTCAAAGTCTTATGCTTAAATAGCTGAATAATTAGAAAATCATAATAGAACTTCTGAAACACTTACATCAACATTGAAAACAACAATCTCTCCAACACGAATAGGATCCTTACTCATGTGTAACAATAAAATGTCCCCCTGGAATTGGAATGAGCAATTGTAATTAGATAAAGAACATAAATAATAATTTATTTCACTAAAATTAATGAAAACTCCAAGTTTCACAAAATTAACAATTGTTTAACAGAATAATATGAAGTTTTGATTTGACAAGATTATTTGCTGGAAATTGGATTGATAAGGACAATTATAAACAATCTTTAGGACATTATAATAATAAAAAGCTCAATTTAATGTTGCTTCGAGTCTTCTACAAAATTGAATTATTGAAAATAAGAGAGATTTTCCTTTCCACCTTACATATGATTGTAAGCATCACTTTCTGAAATAAGTAACCAGTTATTCACTACTTGAAGTATGACTCGAACATATAAGTTGTCTTACTCTCTTAAAGCCAGATTCCATGCTTCCAGACAAAACAACAACGACAATAGACTCACTGCCCATAATGCACATCAATCCATTCCATATGATTAGAGCATATGTAACTATCATGCCTAAAAGATTAACAAAACTACTCATATAAGCCGATGTTTCACTTCGCTTCATCAGACTACACCTTTGATGCCACTTTTTCGCAAGAAATGTTTATGAAAGAAAGAGTTGTTAATGAAGACAACACCTTTGATGCCACTTTCAGTTTCCTAAAAGAGTCAAAAAAGGGTAGAATTTTTCAATCTCAATTTGTTAGAGCATTGATATGAACTAATAAGGGAGTCAAAAAGAAGTTTCTTTCAATAAATAAAATAAAAGTGACAGCTATACAAATTTAAAAAGTTGTACAACGTAATACGAGTAGTTTGAGCAAGTAGGCAGAAGTATTATCTCGTTGTCTGAATTGAACAGTAAGTGAGATCAAAGCTTACACGTTCTAGACGTTGAAGAAATGCAGTTTTAAATTGTCGAACACCACGTCCACTCGATGTGGGATCTAGTTTATGAGCTTTCTCAAAGGCATAGATCATACCTACTTCCAAAATTTTCGAGATGGATTTTTCAGGACGGTTACACACCCCTATTGCTGGATCGGAACCTCTTCCATATGCCATATCTAAATGCTAGTAAATAACTAAACAAACTCTGTTTTCCTGCCAACATGAAACTTTTCTCCATAATTTTTAATAGTCAAATGAATGAACTTCACAAAATCCTATTCATCAAAATAAAACAAACAAACAAAAAATTCTCCTAAATTCTTAGTTTGGCTACTGAGAAGACTGAGGAAAGATAAGAACACTAGTTGAGTCTAAACAATTTCAAAACTTGTGAACCACTTAAAACCATCAAACTCCAAGCAACAAAACATAAATCAATTATTTAGGGTTTGATTCAACACCGCCCTTTATTAAAGTTAAAACAAAACAGGCAGGGGAAGTAAAATAAGCAAAAACTATGAGTTCCTCTGCTTTCCATGTGATCCTTTCTTCACTCATCAGTCACCAAACAAACAAAAGAAAACTCAAAAAAAGATAAACACCGGAAAAGAATAGAATCCTCAGAAACAACCATTGACAGAAGTAAAACAGGAAGATATGGGAATTAACGACTTCAAGTCATATATTGGTTTTGCTTTCACAATAGAAACACATCAACCATACTTAACTAAGTCATAAAGACATCCAGATCCACTCAGCTACTTCTACTTGTATCTTTTAAGTCAGCAACATCAGTCACCAACAACAATATGTGAGAAAGCACTTATGATCATACACTCACCTTCTTTCTGTAGACAGAGAAGTAAATAAGAAAATAAAATTCCATTAACGATCAATTGGCTCCAAAATGAGAAAAATGAAATTTTCACAAGAGAGAGCAAAGTAGTTACCACTTCACCAAAACACTTCAGAGCTTGAAAGAACAAGAACCAGTTGCATAGTTTGAATGAATTCAATATAATAAAACAGTGAAAATTGAAGAAAGAGTGAAGGAAGGTGAATGGAAGCTTCGCATGATTTAGAGAGAGGGAGTGAGAGTATGAGGAAGGGAAGAGCGACCAACAGTAAATGCGTGATGTGACGATGGGGTCGAATCAAACCTGAAAATCAATGAAACCTTAGTTCCTCTGCCTTTGAACGAGAGAGTGAGACAGAAGCTAATCAGTGAGAATCTTCGAGTCCTAAGTCGTCTGAGAGGGAGAAGCTCTGTCCAAGTCCAGCCCTAATCGTCTGAGAGGGAGAAGTTGTGCCGGGGATCTCTGTGTCGAGAAAGAAGCAATGATTTTGAGGGTCAAATTCAGAGAGAAGCAACGATTATCAGAGCTTCTCTGAAAATGGAGAAGAAAATCCAACCCCTCTGAGAGAGCTCGAGAGAATATTGTTTCAGAGAAGAAAATTTCGAGCGCCCCCCTGAGAGAGCTCGAGAGAACGAAATGAGTTATGGTCCAAAGTTTTGCTTAAGTGTGTCCCGCTTCTATTTTCCCCCTCCCGTTTTTTTTTACTTTTGACATGAATCAATTTTACTTGATTTTTAATTCTCTTGTTGTTTCTTATTTTTAACAAGAGAAGATTGAAACTCTTGTATTTTATTCTTGTAAAATGCTATATTTCTTGTAGTGATACTACATTAAAAAAAATAATCTTAGATGCACGCATGTCACTAATTTGGATATAACACTTGGCATTATTTCAAGCATTCATACCCAACTTGATTATAACAAAAAAAATATTTTTTTGTCAATTAGTAAGTATTAACTAAAGAGAATCCCGAATGTCATTAAGTTGGATATGACACTTTGTATTATTTCAAGTAATCATACACAACCTTATATATATAAGATGTGAAATTTTTTCACTCTGCCAATAATAACTTCATTATGTGATAACTACCCAATAGATAGAATGAACATGTAAAATTTGTGAAAAATGTATGCACCAACATACATGTATCCAGGAAGAAGACAAATGAAGATAACTTTGATAACTCTCTGATGGCGGATAAAAGAACAAACCTTCAATTCTTAAATCTCTGATGCTAAATTTTCAGAATGCACAATGGAGCTTCGAAAAATTTTCTACGGGGAGGACGTGAAGCTTGATTACCATGAAAGTCGTTGAAAACACAAAATTGGTGCCGATAAAATATTCTCATGTGATGAAATTTTGCTAAAAAGAAGGAAGTGATTTGGGTGATAATGTTAATTAGATAATATCTTATATAAATAATAATTAGTTGAAGTTAATGAAAGAATTAAAATTATTAATTAAATGGTGATAATTAATAAAAAAATAAAATAAAATCAGATTTAAAATCTATAAATTTAGGGGTAATAACGTCACTTCAAGTATCCATCAAATAAGAATTAATGACTTGGTGAAAAACCTTGTCTATTTTCCTAAAGTTAAAAAAATCTTACTTTTTAAAGTGACTTTCAAAACTTGTTTATTTGGTGCAATTACTTAACAACAAATTATATAAACTAAATGGGACTCCTTCAATATAGGGAAAATGACATAAATAGATCACTTTCATAGTAGTAGTAGTAATTAGCCTAAATAAAATTAAAGTAAATAACTGGCCTTTTCCATTTAATTTAATTTTAATTTTTTATGATTTGTCTACATTACCTTTATCCCATGTTTCTCCTCAGATTTTTAATTATTTTTTTTCAAATTTAAATATAGTAACTTCTTTAAACATGGGTGATTATGATAATATTTATTTAAATAAATACGAATTTCATATGAAGTGAACGTTTTGTTATTGTGAATTTATAAATAATATTTATATTATGATGAAACATAAATAATATATTAACTATCAAATAATATGTATTAACATTTATTTTGGATAATACACCATATTGTATTAACGTGTATTCAATATATGATATAATATATTATTAGAGTATTAACGCATAATATGATATTGACGTTTATTCAAATTATGTTGTAAACGCTGACAAATACGTTAACAATCAAATGATATGATATTAATAATTCTTTAGAATGATTTTAATATTGAATGAATAGAGTATTAACATCAAATAATATTATATTAATGTTTATTAATTTAAGATAATAACTACTTCTAATATTGTATTAACATTTATTTAATACAATTATGAACGGTAAAAATTGATGGAAGAGAGACAAAACCTAAGTTTGGGAAAAAATTTGAACGGTAAAATTTGTAATTAAATTAAAAAATAATAAAATCATCTATAACCTTTATAACTACTCCTATGAATATGGGACAATTGGTATCATTACTATTTAATTTGTAAATTAAATAATGCAAAAGATATACATTGACAATATAAACACAAATAGTCACATTGGCTAAATATTTTAACACTTTGACAAAAAAAGTGACGATATATTATTAACACAAATGATCACAATGTGTTAATATACTAACGCATCGACAAAATATATTAATATTATATTACTATCACGTTAACAATTAGTTAATACACTTAACACAAAGTAAATAATAGTAACAAATTTATCCCGATTGGATAATGGTTCATGCAAGGGAGATCATTTGAATAATACATTAAATTATAACTTAAAAAGTTCCATGAAAAAATCCCCTAAAATCATGCTCCTTAACAGACTAAATTAAAAAAAATTGAAACCATTCGGATAATAAGTAAATAATGGACTTTTTAGACTAACTAAAAATTCTAAAACAAATCAAATATAAAAAGGAGACCTACAAAAATGATCCATTTCCTAGCACAAACTAAGAAAATGTCAAACAATTTTTAATTGCAAAGATGGCCAAAATATGGTTAACAATGTATTTACTACTGTGTAATTTGGGATAATAAATTATTTACCTTGGTCATTTTCGGCCATTTTGCAAATAAAAAAATTTTCAGCCACTTTTGTAGTTGAAACTTGATGGCTTTTTCTTAACCATCTTTTCATATAAAAGGCCATTCACCTACAACTGTTTTTTCGGGTCAATTATTAACTTATCACCATTTAAATGGCCTATTTATTAGTATTTCTGCTCAATATAGGAGTTATAGGCTCAAGCCTAAATTGCCTTAAGCATGAAAGCCTATTTTAGCCTAAGATACATTACGTTTGGACTGCCTTTTAGCTTAAGTTGCATTAGGCTTGGGCCAGCCATTTGGAAGGTATAAAAGTTTTTTTTTTTGAATGAGAGAGAAGAAAAGTTAGAAACATAAAAGGCATTTCCATATCTTTGATTTATTTATGGGAATTATGAGTGAAACTGCCGAAAATTTATTCAAGATATTGATTTTATTGAACACCTGAATTACAGTTGTACTTTCATTTGAATCCGGTTATAATTGAACTATTATGTTTGTTTTGAGTAATTCTTAAAATTAGATTGCAATTCTAATTTACATTCAATCCTACTTTACAATCTTTTGAAGTAATTACTTACAAGCAATCATAATTCATAATGTAACTGTTATTCTAATATCAAATAAAATTACTTTTCAAATTAGCATTCACCTAGTATGAACATGGCATGTTTCTAATCTTTTGCTATATTTTTATTAAATTATTGCTATGAATGTATTTGGCTCAATGCAATTAACAAAAAGTAGTCTTTTGGGCTAAAATTACAGAAATACTTGATTTCATTTAATTGATGGGAGTGAATTAAATAATTAGCATATGTTATTAATGCTATACATTTCTCATTTATTTCGATATTTCATAGTCTAACGCACATTTCTCCCATTTATCTACGCAGTTAAAACTTTCATTCTCACTCAGTTTCACTTTCGTATGGCCAAATCTGAACGTAACAAGAAGTCATTTATTGTAACTAGTTTTTAAGACGTGCATTGTACGTGTATATAAGTTTTATACATATTATTATCATATATAAATTTATTTTTCTTAACAAATACGTTTTCATTTTGAGATTAATTAAACAATATATATAAAAAAATTGTCAAATATGTAAATTAATGCATTTTACTCAAATGTAACTTATTTTTCTCTTTTATCTTTTTTTCAAAAAAAAAAATTCCTTCATTCACTATGCATCATTGTTATATATTATGTATTATATGTTAAAATTAATTATAATTTCTATTATAAAATGTAATGTAAAAAGATTAAATAAGTATTCAACTTGAAATAAGAACAATGTCCATTAATTAATCAGTTACAAACGTAATTACTATGATGTCATTTAATACTGAGTTAGAGATAATTTAGAAATGTTAATAATAATGTGAGGATAAATTTGTACAAAAATATTACTCACTTTTATCTGTAATAAGATAGATAAATAGTTATACATATAGTGTTTTTATTCATTTGATTAATGAAATTCTCTCTTTTACTATTGTTTTCAGTGCTAATTATATTAGTATACACATAAAAATGATAAAAACATATTAACTAGAATAATATTAGGTTAATTTGAGACATTTTTTTGCTTACAATTAGTCCTTTAAGATTTATACATAAAAATGGCAATTAAGATATAGTAACTGAAGAATGATTGAGTTAATTTGAGACTTATTTTTAACTTATAATTAGTCTTTTCAGATTTTAAATTAAAAATGATAAGAAAACTTCTTTAAAGTTTATAATTTAAGCCAAATATTTGAAAAAACTTGTCATATGAACAATTGAGATATAAATATAAAATAGTTTAAAAAAAATTTCATACGAATAATTGGAATAATAAGTACATTGTAAGGATAATGTAAGAAATTTAAAAAATAATTAGGGATAGTATTGTCCAAAAATATTTCTCCAACTTCTACATTTTATATTGTATAGATAAAGAAAATGACACTTCTTTGTCTAATTTTCTATCTCATTTCTTAATTTAATCACAGCTAACTTTATGAAAATTTAGTTTAACGTTATTAATTAATTTAAATATTAATAAAATTAATGTTAAAATTTCACATCAAAATATTTTTTTCATTATCTCTTTCATTTTATTAATTTAATTTAATTAACTTCTTAAAATTTAGTCTAGTATTATTAATTTATTTAAATATTAATAAAAATTATTGCTAAAATTGCATGCCAAATTTTTTTTAGATAATATATAACTAAAAAGACATTTAAGTAACTTTTTGTTATTTATACAAATTTACGATAAAAGTTAATCTATTCCACACATAGAAATCATAAATTTTCACTCATTATTTTATAAATAATCATGCACAACTAAACATGACAATCATGTTTTACAAACATTTGATTTACATGTAATTGGATTGTCAACAATTGAATTGTGATGGTAATTTTAGATTGCTCAAACCGAATGGCCTCTAACTTCAATTGGGTGGAAATCTCAATATACATAAATATTCAACTAGTAATTAATATAAATATTTTAGTCAATTCAATAGCTTATTTTCACACAGTTAATTAATTAATTTACTATCTTATTTGTTATAAACATAATCGTGAAGTAACAATCATTTATGTTTTAGTTATCCCCTGAATTTAACATAATTATTTATCTATAAATTACCATTTTAAAGTTTAATTTTAGCTAAAAATAACATAAAATAACATAAATTTATCATTTAAAGTTTCATAGTTTACAATTCAATTAAAATAACTTCTGGTAATTTTTTAAATATGACTTATGGTATTTAATTATTATCAGAAAGTGTAACAATATATATAATATGTGTACGCTATTGGTTATTCAAAATTTTTGGGTATATTTAACTAATAATTAAAGATAGTGTCAATCATTACACACGACAGAGTTTTGTATGAACCTCTGACACAATAATAGGAGTCCATACTTAATTTTATATATACTAGTTAAGTTACACATGCCGTGCACATAATATGTACATTTTTTTTTTCATTTTGATTGTTTCTAATACAGTATTTATAAATAAAAATAAACTAAAATAAAATACATTTGTTCTAAGTAAAATTAAAAATCATATTCATAATTATTATGGTCTTTAAAAGTCTTACTAACCGAAAATTCTCCAATTAAGTTAAATATGTTAGAATAATATGTGCACACACTCTAGGATACATTTTTTCATTTTATATTTTTAGTATATTATTTCTTGAATTTTTATGTGACAAATAAATTAAAAATATGTTTTATTTTTGTAATTGATTTAATTTTTAATCTATTTCTTAATGAACAAAATAACTTAAAATATTCTTCTATGTAAAATAAAATCCATATTAGGAATAAAAACTAAAAAGTTTCCTCAAAATACCCACCATTATGAGAGAAAAAAAACTAATAATAGAATCAAATGATAATTTGAGAATTGTCAAATAAGGAGTGAACAAAACAGTCTAAAATAATTCTCTTTCTCATCTTAGTTAATTTTATAATATATATAAGTTGGAGAAAAAAAAGTGTAAATTAAGATCGTAACTTATTTCTTGACAAAAAAAATCGTCATTTATTTGTAGTTCTCCAAATTTTCAACCCAATTACTATAAAATCAGTAGGTGTTTAGCATAGAGATTATTCTTAGAATACTTTAACTTATTAGTTTATTCTTAGACTAAACTAACCTTCTACATTTGGATTCTTTTGGAAGACAAGTATCGTTCACTGTTTTCAAAATAATGAATTTGTCTTTTTCTTTAATATAATTAATTTTATGATTTTCATATTTTCTATGATACAAAAGACTTTACATGTATGAAATAAAAATAAAATATTCATGATAAAAAAATTCAATGGATAAGTAAATGTAAGTCTATTTGTTGCCAATCTTAATCTAAAACTGCAAATACATATGTACGTAAAACTGCAAATACAAATGTTTGGATATTTATAAAGATGCGGACTGTAGCTCTAAGTGATTAATAAAATTTTTATGTACGTAACACTTAGAAAAATGAAGAAGTTAAAATATAATTTTATAAACTCATTCATCTTATGCATATCATAATTAAAGAACGTCATAGCTGGCTTCTTATACAGCTCTACTTTTTAGTTGAAATGAAAATGAATCCTCTCAACATCATTTCCACTTGAATGGAGAAGAGTGAACAACTATTAGCCATTGCACTATAGGAGGAACAATTATGCTTAAGTTTTCACCTCGAATCATTCATAGTGTGTTAGGGGATGCTTACGGCTAAGAAACATTATTAGTATGTTAAATGCGTCGGGTGTGTTGAATGGAGAAGAGTGAACAAAGTAATCAACTCACACATTTAACCTAAGACTCTTGGATCATTACATCAACATATTATTATGAAAAGAAACACATTACATAAACACTCGTACTTAATCCGGCTATGAGTTAGCAATGCATTTTTATTTCACTTCTTATTGGTAAATAAAGTAACAAGAGAAACTAAATTAAAAATCTCCAATTGTATATGTAACTACAACACTAATTTAAAATGTAACAATTATTACCGTACGTTTTTCATATTGTATTCAATACCGTTTTTGGTAGTCACTTCATTTTTTGAAAAAACAGAAATATTTTGGTATTCTGCTTCAAAATGATATTTCAGAATATTAAATAATAATATAAATTATACATGTATGAAAACTTGTCTCTCATGACTTATTACTTACATAGCAACACCTAACACATAATTTGAAAAAATGTAACAAAAAATGTGTGATATTTTAACATCATAGATAAATTTTAACACATTAAAATACTCATGTAAACATTAAATTAAAACTAAAGAAACAAAAACCCTCATATTATCTTGTAAAGTTCAATTTTACACAGTTAAGTGGGGAAATATGAATTGTCCACAAAAATCATTTTCTCACAAAACATAACAGAAAAGATTTTCATAAACTCTAATAGAAAAGAATTGAAAAAAAGAGAACGGTAAGAATGATTTCTAAAATAAAGTTTATGAGTAAAAATGATCCATGAATTTAATAATACGAAAAAATGGTCTACTTCTCTTAAATAATTTTTTTTAAAGTATATTATACCCAAAAAAACCCTCCCCCTCCCCCTCCCTCCCTCTTATTTGTGAAAAAAGTAAAATGGAATGGAAGATCCCATGTCCATTATTTATTCAATTACATATATCTCATAAATGGTAAACATATGATTTACTTGTTGTTAATAAACTTTTTACTTATTGTTATAGTACATTCTAATATGTCATCTTTTTTCTCATTTTCATATTTTTGTTGGATGGTGGCCAAAAAATAGACGTCATCTTCAGTTTTACAGTCAATCATCTTTAGTTATTGTTATGTTACATTCTAATATATAATATTTCTCAGCATTCTCACAATTTTGCTGTACGTCAGTCAAAAGATAGACGTCATCTCCAGTTTACAGTCAATCATTTTTGTAGATGAACATGAAAAATAAATTGAAACGTCCCCCTACTAAGTAAATAAGTTGTCAACGATAAGTAAACAAATTATAATAATAACTTGTAAATTAAACCAAGAGTATAAATGAATTTTCAATGATTTCTGTAGATTTATTGTAGACTGGACAAATTTTTTAGTAGAATTTCACTTTTCGCATTTTTTTCATCTCTATTTAATGTTTAGTTTACATGTTATAGTTTAAATTTTGAGTTTTTCTTTTAATGCATGAAAAACGTAGAATTTTTTAAAACATGTATTATTAAATTATTGATAGGCTTCTTGAAAAATAAAAAAAAATCTTGGTGAACTATAAAATCTGATCGAATAGATCAATTATTTTACTGTCACCCATTCCATTTCTATGCAAATAACTAATTTATTCTATATTCTTTATGATAAGACCTTAGATTTTGAGTCGATGAAATTTATGTACTGAAACAACCATACATGCTAGTAATAAAAAATCTAGATCCCTTTATCGTGCCGATCTCATCCTAAAACCGAATTCACCACGATTGCTTTACATCACTCATATGCCTGTTAAGGAGTGTGTGAACAGCTCGTGTCATTTTCAGTAAAGTTTAAATATTTAAATAGTTGTTAAGTGAAATTATGGAATATAGAAAACGAAAAGTAGTACTATAAGTGGTCACATAGCCTTGTCTCGTCTGTGCAAGACAATTACGAGCAAACTCCGGAGACTCATAATTCTATGGTGCATTTTCATTATTTTATATCTGACTCAATAACCATTATTATCTTTTATTTTTTTAAATGTTCTTCACTTTTTTTCTGCTTTTGAAAATTACTATGTGGGCAAAATAAATTACTAGTGTTTTTTATAATGAACTTACAAATTAAAAGGAGATTGGGACCTAAGAATCGACTGGTGTTCTATCGAACAATAAATTGTGTTATTTATTCAGATTTCAACGGTCCCTATTAGTTTTATAAAAAAACTTGATTTTTTTGTACTTTCACCGATTTCATGAAGAGTCCATTTGAACTGATCTCAATAGTCCAGATTAAATGAAAATTTCTTCATGTTAACAAGATAATCTGAGAAATATGATTTTTGCAACCAATTCTACAAAAGAAGTAAATATGCCGCCATATACAATATTCAACAACGAAATGAGAATTCATACCTAATGCATATAGCGAGGGAATCAATCATTCAGTTGGATATACCGTCGATACCATCAAAATTAAAAGACGAATACAATATGACTCTAATCATGACCATTTACCATATATAATATATTAAAAGGGACAAGTAAAAGAAAAAATTTATTGGATAATCATGTTCACATATTTTTCTTCTAAATCTGAAACGCCCTTTAAAAATACATTTGTTACATTCTTATTCGTTGTTATTATTTTTTTTATCATTGTCACAAATTATGACCATTTAGTACATATGAACAACCATATATCTAATGAATACATATTTTGATTTGAAACATATCATTTTTCAAATGAAACAACATAATTTTTTCAAGTGAAACAATATCATTTTTTAAGTAAAGAAGTATATATATTGTTATGATGGAAACAAACAATACATAACTTGCATAAATATAGTTACACAAAAATTACAAATGAAAAATGGACAATTAAAGTTTAAAATAAAAGATGAAATAAATAATTTAATTCTAGTGACATCTTTTTGTATTTTAATTTTTTAGAGCATATTTCTACAGTACACTCTTAAATTTTTCCCCTATAAACATAGATGATGTGGTACGAGATGGTTGAATCAAAATATTTCCACAAATATAAATAACAACAATAAAACATTGTACTGATTTTATTCAAATAAATTAAAAATAAATAATATGGTGTTATATATTTTTATTTAATCTACATAAAAATATGATTATAAGTAAATAATCACAGTTAAAAATATAATATATTTAATTACACGTGCATCACACTTGTATATTGACTAATCTCCTCAAAATTAAAGGAATTTAAAGCCGCAATATTGAGGCTAAAGAAATTTAAAGACACGATATTGAGTCTAGGTGTGGTCATTTACCATTTCTGCCAATACATCTCTTCAAAATTAAGCAAATTTAAAGACAAACACAATATGAGTATAAGTGTGACAATTTATCATTCACTACAAGAAAAACGGTTAACCGCCGTCATAGACATTTGTTGCGGTTCAAAAATCGCCGCCTTATCCATCACCGTAAAGGGTATTTGTGACGATTTTTTCAACCACTGGAGGACCGCCGGCAAATGAGGTATTTTTTGACGGTTTTCTTTATCTTTACCGGCAATCTGAAACCCACGTAAATGTCTATAAATGAAAAAAAATCTTTCCCAGTGGCTTTAACCGCTGCTATAGACTAAAAAATCACCGTTATAAAATGAAATTTTAGTCTAAATTTTATTTATTTTTTAAACATCCTACAGTTTTTAAAAATACATGTTTCAGAAAATATTTTATATCACAGATTTTAGAATTCATTAACACAAAAATTCTAACAATTCAGATTTCATCAATTCAAATATTCACAAATTCTTGTATTTTAAACATTCACAAATTCAAACATTCATAAATTTTAAAGATTCGAAATTTATCAATTGAAACATTCACAAATTCCAAATACAAAACAATATAAATTCAAACTTAAGCAAAAATAGTATTTTCCATCATCACTAAATTATATGCGCTATGTTTTCGTTCATAGTGTTGAATTCAACTTTCATTCTCTTCCTGCAGGTAGATTCCATATGAGTTAATCGTGTTCGACCTCGAACCTTTCGCCTAGAGGAGGAGGATCCACCTACGTATAAAATATTATTTTTATATGTTAGACATTATCTGAACAAGAACAATGGTTTATATGAAATATAAAATAAAGATATTTGGGTAGGCTGGTTCATACACAATAACCTAGTTTAAACTGTGTAAGTAAATATGTTACTATCTATGTTTGAGTTTAAGATATGTCATAATTTCAGTTGGAATAATATGACATTAAGAATATGCTCATCCTATATATATTAATTACAACAAAAACTAATTAATATGTATATTGAAATTCTAAAGAAGATAGAATTTATATAAGGTTTCTGCCTACTAGAGACATCGATATCCACTGTTAGTATGTGTTGATTATGATTCAATAAGTAAGTTTTTTTAAGAAAGCCAGATTTTTACAAGTGAATTTTATTATAGTTTCTTCTCTAAATGAAAGTAAATGTTGCAAGTTTGTTTCTGGAGAGCGTAACTTTTGACTCGAAAATCAAGAATCAAGAAAGCAACTTGACAATATATGCTCAAGTAGAATTATATGTGATCAAAGCATATTCTTAATATATCAAAAAATCGTAAATTATTGTAATATGTTCGTCCAAGAAAAAAGATGCAGAGGTTATCATATTCCTATTGGTCGTACACAGTACATTGAAAAACCAACAAGTTATGATAAAAATAAAATTAAAAATAGTAGCATTTCTCAAATAAAACTAGACTCTTGGATGGATGCAGTCAATGCATGAAACACTTTTTTGATGTGTTGTCTTCGTCAAGAAGGTACTTCTTGAAACTCAGAATGCTAAGTACACTCACTACGAAGAAAATCTTAAAATTAAAATCAAATACACTTTTGAAGTCAACTTTTATCATTTCAGCGGCCCCAGGAGATTTTCTGATAAAAAAATAGAATAGTATCCGCTAGGATCTAAATTGCATCATGATACTTGAGAAAGATGAGAAGAAACAAAAATCAGCAAGGATTTAAGTTCCATGGAGAAATCTTCAAATATCACAAAAAATAAAACCAAAAAACCTTGAGAACACCAACTACTTACTGAATTTCTATGCAAATTTGTTTAAATGATAAATGAAATAGATTGAGTACTGTCAGATGAAAAATTCAATTACTTGCTCAAAATGATCTATTTGCAATCGAAAAATAGAAACAAAATGAATGACCTAAAAAGAAAATAACGAGAAAGCAACTTACATATTTACTCTTCCATTAATAGTTCATTAAAATTAGTAAAATAAATTATTACAGTTGATAGATATTTATCCATTTCAAGTCTAAACCAAATCTCCTTCTCTGGTGTTTCTGAGTTATACTCAGTAACAATATCCATGTGAATTAGATGGAGTATAATGCAAAAGGTAGACCAAATCAATGAAATGAAGGCCTAGAAATTGCAGCAAACAAGATAGATAGATAGAGAGAACAAAAACGAGATAGAGAAATAGATTCACCGGCGTCGATAAACAGTGAGGATGACCGAAGATCTATGTCGGGGAAGTGACAGGTGACTAGATCTGAGCTTCGTCTGCAAATCCCCTAAGAAAATGAGAGAAATCAATAGAAAAGGTGAAAGAAAAAGAGTGAATTTGCGAACTGGGGGCTAGGGATTTAAGCTACTTTTATTGGCGATTCTAAACCACTGCTAAGAAAATCTTTTACAGGCGCTAAAGGTCATGAAATATGACTTTTTAGAGGCAGTTTTACTATAACCGCCGCTTAAAGATTATGAAATATGATTTTGTAGCGGAAACCGCCGCCTAAAGTACACCATTTAGCAGCGATTGTAACAACCGCCACGAAATACCATTTTTCTTGTAGTGATTGAGTGACTACACCGACTATGTAATTGATTAAGTGATCAAATGACGTGATAAATCATTTATAGGACTACTTTATCAAATCTTTTTAATGAATCATCAAGCGTCGATCGATGATTGATTGATATATCAGTTGATCTTTTAAAACTTAATCAATTATTTGATCATTCTAGAATTATTCTTTACCATTCCTGTCAACACATCTCTTCAAAATCAAGCAATAGATTAATGCTGGATTAGGTTCCAAACAGAACTTAATAAATATGAATGCTCGATTGTTTGCATATATATATATATATATATATATACATACACACACATTAACGTGAATCTCACATATATGAACGGTTGTGATGCTGGGTGCTAGTAGCAACTCTTCTTAGCATTTCTTAGCATTCATCCTCGACAACTTTATAATCTACCTCTAGAAATCAGATCTTAATCATGATTTATCAACAATAATAGTTTTTTTTCTTTTTTACTTTTCTGATTCAATCAGCATAACAAAATTGAATCAATATGATTTCATGTAAAAATTTGTATATGAAGCAACTCTCTCTACATTCTTACAGAGCAGGCACTAACCAGCATACCCAAAAAAGAAAGAAAAAATTACAGATATTATTCCATTAAAAGGAAAGAAAAGAGAAAACTATTTGACATTATTAATTAGCTCACAGTGGCAAGGCCATTGTATCTGGGTCTTGTTCTATCAGGTGAAAGACCCTCCTCCATGGCTTTCCTCTTGTTATTGTTGTTGGATTGTGGTTGTTGTAGGAATTGAAGTTGCTGTTGTTGGTCCTTTTGCTGCTGTTTAATCTGATGTTGTTCTTCTACTAATTGGCATTCTTCTGTTCCTGCAGAATGTTGTTTTTCTTGTTTTTGATCCTTGTGTTTGGTTTTCATCATATGGGGCTTAAGCCTACTCACATCTGCTAATCTCACTGGCTTCAAGAAAAACTCTTCTGCTCCTTCTTCTAAGCATCTGATAACAATTCATACCCATTTAACATCAGTTTTAGCTCTCTAACTTTCCTATTTTAATCCTAAAGAGAAAGAGTTCAACCTGGCTGATATACAATTTACATCCCTAACTGTCATGTTGATCCCTAAAGTTGTAATACGCCGATTTAGTTTCTAAAGTTTCAAATCACTGTCAATCTGGTGTTTCCGTCTGAGTGTCGTTAAATCCATCGAGTTCCTACTTGAGGACTTACTTAAGAAAAGACTAATACAGTAGAATGAGTACATCAAAGTTTCTGCTAGTTTTGATATGTGATGTTTTACTACGCTCGACAGAGTGATCGAATTTGCAGTGATTTGAAACCTTATGGACTAAATTAACAGACATGAAACTTAGGTACATCAGTACACAAACTAAAAGGTGTAAATTGAACTTTACCTAAGAATTAATCTATAAGTCAGATTGTTTTTTTGGATTACCTGTTAATCCTTGAAGGCACATTCTCAGATGACATAATCACTACTGGTATGTTTCTCAGAGAAGATGATTCCTGCAATATAGATTATTCTGTAAACGCCTTTCACTCTGTAAAAAAAATGGTATTGAAAAAGATCAAAGAAAATCTAAAAACCTGATTAATCTGGATTAAAAAAAATTGGTAGGGAAATTTTCTAACAGGCTTTTCCTCAAACAAGTGGTGTGATACTGACAATGGTCTATTTCCAGGAAGAAAATGGGTGCTTTCTAATCATGAACTCTGAAAGCTAAAATTCTTAAACAGAAACCCATTTCCCTAAAGTAGTTAAACAAAGATTTCAGAGAAAGGATTGGGAAATCTAAGCATTACCTTGATTTTCTTGAGTAAATCATAGCCTGTCATGCCAGGCATACAATAATCGGTAATAATAAGATTCACTTCCACTTCCTGCAAACCAATAAGATCCAGAGAAAACTAAGAAACCCAGAAGAAAAAATGAGAGAAAGGCAAAAAAGAAAGAAAAAAAAGAAAACTCGATACCCTGTGGCTGTTAGGGGAAACAGAAGGTGTATTTGGGTTAATTTGTCCATCTTCATTCCAACCTAGAAATTCTAAAGCCTTACTACCAGAATCAACTGTAGTTACTGTCATAAGAAAAAAAAAAGAGAAAATAGGAAATTATTCAAAACCCATGGAAACCAAGCTAAAATGGAGTAATTATACTTATAAAAATCAGAGGAATAAGCAAATAGAAACCAATAAATACCTTGATATGACGAGGTCTTGAGGAGCCTCTCAATCAGCTTTCGATCAATGAGACTGTCATCAACAGCTAAAACATGAAACTGAGAATCTGCAGCAATACCCATTGCAGTAGAGCTGAAAATCCCAAATCAAGAAATAAAGAGAAGAGGGGAGAGAGATTGATGAATATGATTATTGTCAATTCTGGGGTTGGTGGGTTGGTTTGTGAGTTTTTCCTAAATGAAGAAGAGGAAGAAATGTGAAGAGATTGGTGTTGAAATAACACCCACCATAATCTACAGCAAGATCCGACCAGATTTCCTCTGAAATCTTGAAAATTTCACAAAGTCGATGCCATTTTGAATTATAAGGCAAGCAATGCAGAACAAAAATAAAAAAAGAAGAGAGGAGGAAAAGAAATTAAGGAACATGAGGAATGAATAGAATAAACGAAACAAATCTTGATGAAATATATTTCAAGTTTTTTTCTTTTGGTATTGTTTTTTGAGGCTAATATGTTGCAAGTTGATGGAGAAGTGGGTTGAGTTTTTTTAATTTTATAAAGGGCTGGCAGTAGAGAGAGAGAGAATATGAAGAGAGAGAAAATGTGGAAATGGAAAGGTTTTTGGATGAAAGTAAGAGGGCAAAGGATAGTGGGGAGAGAGAGGTGGGACCCAGCAAAATCCTCCTAAAAGATACAGATGATGTCAGCAGAGGTTTTTTATTTTTTATTTTTTAATTTTTTCCTTCCTGTGTGTGAAAATCTGTGGCTCTGACTATAATTGAGCAGGTGAAGCTGTGGTGTCAAGGGAAGAACACTTTCTTTCTTTTCTACTTTTTTTTTTTTTAACTGAAGATTTTATTACTGTATAATTAATTTACTTATATAATATGAACATACGTTTAATTTTAAAAGTGACTCAAATCTATTTTTATATTAATTTTTAGTGAAACAAATATCTAAAACTATTTAAATTTTAAACTAACTTTGTTAAAATAAGATATATTATTAAAATTGCCCCCATGAAAATGTAAGAAAATTTCTTTGACACCATGTAATTCACTTAAATAACACGATTACCTCTTCTAATTTTAAAAATAACAAGTAGATACACTTTGTTAAAATTTGTTATTCTATAGTGAAAATACTAGAAGTCTTTACTTAACTCAATGAAATTTTAAATGCAAAATATAATAAGTAACTCGTTAGAGTTTTGAGTCGAAATTTGACATGTACACAAGAAAATTTATATTGTCTTCCTCGGAAACCATAGTTTTGACAATTTTGAATTTTGTCATCATCATCCTTCTTTCTTCTCTGCCCTACTTCGTCGTGCTCCGTCCTGCTCCATCATCCTTCTTCCTTCGACGGTAAGTGATAAATGGTTACTAATTTTTATTCAACAAACTTTTATAACTAACATTTAATAAACCTTCACTTTAATTCAATAAATTTTCACCATATATCTAGATTGTGTCTTTGTCATCTCCTTCCACTGCTGCCTCTCTCATTTCCTCTACATCACCGAAGCCTTTAGTTGAACTGATCAGTTGACAAAACAGAATAATATTAGAAGAAGTATATATAAATTCGGTATGAAAACAAACTAGGGTTGAAATCAACATGAAATCTTTGATTTCAACCCTTACTATGAAATCAAAATTAAAAATTTTCTTCTTATAATCAAAAGGTGAAAATTAGGATGAAACTTTCAAACAATCAATTGATCAATAATGAAAAAATCAATTAATCAAATTAAAAAGTTGCGAAGCATGATGATTTGTCTTTCTTCGGTAGTTAAGAATGATGCATGCCAGATTACTAATAAGAATGAGCAAAGTTCTATATTCGAGTTTGAATATAGAAGGACAAAATCATTTTAACATTTTCACAAGGGTAATTTTGGTAGTCTTGTTATTTTAGCATTTTTTTTACTTTAATGGTTTTGAGTTCTTTTATCAGTCAAACCTAACATGAAGCCATGTTTGAGTTATTTTTCAAAGTAGATGATGTTCGAATGAACTATAAGGAGCGTAAAATGAAATTTTCCTTAAATTTAGTTGGGCCAGTTCAAGATTTGTTCTAATCTTTACTTTTTTTTCAACATAATAGAATTAAATGAATGTTCATGTCATTTAAACGGATGGTAGAGTTCAAAAGAATTCTATAATTTTTTAAGAAAATTCTTGTGTGATATTAAAATAAGGAGAATTCAAGCCAAATTACTATTTAGGCTACTCATGATATCTTTCTCTATTCAGGTTTTTCTTTTAGTTAATTATTTAAACGAAGTTTAACTCGAATATCTTTGGTTAATTTTCAACCTTCATTTACATATATGGTGTTTTTATACACACATAGATTTGCGATATTTTTTTTTTCTTTTCTAATGTCTCGTCTCGTATGCTTTTCTTTCTAACTCATTATTTTGATGATTCTGGTGGAGAAGGTTTTAGGATGAATCTTTTATTATGACTATTTATGAATTGATTCGGTTTTTTATAAAAATCAAATTGAACTGAAATTTTGGGTTTGACAGTAAACTAAATCGCTCATGAGAAATGAACCAAGTCGAATCAAATGAATTTTTTTGATTAAATTCGGTTCGGATCTCCAATTCAACTATGATAATTAAAAAAATAACTTATTTTGAATTTCAACTAGAAAATTACTAAAATAGTAACAAAAATATAAATCTTTGTGCCGTTCACTTTGATATGAAATTAGGTAATAAAAAATAAAAAATAATAGAAATTAAAGTTTCAGTTTAATTTGGTCCGTAAATGATTGTTAAAATTTCAGTTTAATTTGGTCCGTAAAAATTGTTAAAATTCTAAACCAAATTGAATGATGTTTTATTTCTTCTAAAGCGAATCAAATTGAAGTTTTTAAAAAATTGACCGAACCGATTATTTTTAGTTCGGTAAAAAAACTTCAACCCCTATCTTTTATGAGAGTGATTCATCTCTACGAGTCATACAAACTAGTTGAGGTGGTGAATGGATTAGTTGTGAGTTTTATTTTTTTTCTTCTTGTTCGCGAATGAGTTTTAATGGTTATGTAATTTTACTGTACTGAGTAGTTACTTTAGCCAATCTTCCAAGTTGATAAATATTTTCTCTTGATAAACAAAATTTTAAGCTTTCGAAGTTTTACATAAACTTTATTCGACTGAATTAGCTGTGACAATTACACATATTGATACATCACCACTAATTACTTTTTTTTTAATAATTTTTGAAGTGTTCTAATTTAATCATAAACCACAATTCACTTGGCCAATATAAATCAAGTCAAATCTTATTATTATACATATTATTATGCATGTAATCTTCTTAATATTTGTTGACCTATCAGTCATCGTTATCATGATATGAGATCATAATTACTTCTATTTGCTTCTTTCAAGGTGAATCTTAGATTCTTAACTAAATACTTTTCTAAACTATTTATCATATTTTCTTCCGTCGAATTAATTTGGTTTCAAAATATAAAAATGCAGTCTTGAAATCAATAAACTAGTTCCTTTTATGGGAGAAAGAGAGGTAGAAGAAGTGAAACAAATCTTCTCTCTTTCTCTCCTTTACTTCTCTCTATTTAATTAGCTTTTGTGATAATGGCATTACATAAACTTTCACATTAATCATATCAATATTAATCAATAAAAATTATTATTTTCTTGATTTTTTCAAGACTGAAAATTCAACTAAATGATTTGAATCATCAGGCAAAAATAGTTGATCAAAACTATTATTTACTTGATTTTTCATCTCAAATCTTATTTGTAATGTCGACCGTGCTAGGATCTTATTGTCTTAGGAGTCATTTTTCATTGAGCAGTTCTAAACCGATTAAGTTATACACTATATTTTTATTTGATCAACTGACCTATCAATAAAACATTAGCTAATTGATAAAATTATCATAGGGAGTATTGAAATAATAACCAATAATAAATAATTGGCATCAATAGGTTAAATAAAACTTGGTCACTATAGAATAGCTTTTTTTATTAGCGATTTCTCATCGAGTAGTTAATGAATATATTAGATATAGAATAAATATTGTTAAGGGATAAGAGTAGTTGTATATCAATTAAGCTTTAGACTGACATATCAATCATTGATAAATTTATTAATCATAATATATAAAATATCTATAACATCAACCAATAAATCATTGTCATATTATTTGATTAATTAAAATTAGTCTAAAACTTGGTTAGTCTATAGTCAATAACTAATATATTAGTTCTGATACTACTTATAATTTTAGTTAGGTAATTTATTAATCATGCTGAATATTTTATTAATAATTTTCTTGAAGATATATTATTTATTTATCTTAGATTCTATAGTAAAAAATAATAAGCTAAATGTTTTTATGTACACAGATATTCAAACTTTATATATTTTTATATCAAATGTCAACCATATTTATATCACTTTATAATTTTGAAAGCTAGTATTTATCACGAAGAACTTTATAAAATTATAATCACATGAGCATCATCCCAATCCTGATCTCTGGAGGACCAAGTTTTTTCTCATCTCCATGGAGATCCAACAGATAATATGCATCTTGCTCTCAAAACCTCTCAAATCCTTTTCAAATTTTTTCAACTGACTTCAATATCAAGCAAGTTGAATTTCACCTAGAAAGAACATCTAGAGACATTAGACTACAAGAAGATATTGTTGTAGCTAGATACAATTCTAAAAGCTTTTGAAGCTGAGTAGGAGAAGACTTCTCATACCACTGCACTACGAATTTCTAATGACTAAGTCATGGACATCCTTCAAGCTATCACGCACAATGAGATTAGAATATGTGTGTAACGCCTAACATGCGTGAACTCACAATCCAACTTCATGAGGTGAGATGATGTCTAGTAAAGACTCAATAAAATATTCGGTGAGGTGAGATGAGATCTAGTAAAATACTCCTTGATGTGAGGTGAGGTCTACTTAGATTTCAGTAAGTACTTAGATTCTAGTAAAATACTCACATCTTAACAGTGTGAGTTGAGATCGACACTACTACAAAATGGGGCTTGGATGACGGTGAAACCCCGTATTAAAATCTTTGAATGACAAGGATGCGACTGTCATCTAAACTCATTTTACCAAAAACCGTTATCAAAAGGTGCCGCCAAAATACTTTTGATGACGGAGAATCCCCGTCATTAAACATGCTGCAAAACACCTTTAATGATGGGGATTACCTGTCATTATAGATGTTGTAAAAAAACCTTTAATGATGGGCAATCCCTGTCATTAAAAGGTGCCGTAAAAATATCTTTAACGACGGGTACTGACCATCATTATAGGTGCCGCAAAAATGCCTATAATCACAGGGATTCCCCATCGTTAAGGGGTCATTTAAGAATAAGTGTCATGGAAAGGAAAAATCATGCCTTCCTGATGATAGTTTTTCATTAATATTATTTAACTTTAAAATGAGGAACACATTGAAGGTGTGCATATTAGCAAATTTGAATGATCAAAAGTTTGTATGAAGAAGGACAACACTAGTATAGATTGAAACTAGAAAGCAACCCAAGAAACTTGTCGCATATACAACACATGCTGTTATCCAAAAAAGTTCTTAAAAGTTATAAGTAATGCAAGTTTTTATAGAGACCATATGAAGAAAATAAAATGGACTTATCACTACAAAATTACAACAAGATATTAGGTGAAGAGAGGATGAGGAGAATTTATTGCCTTTTCATATTTAGCTTTAGTAAGTTCAAACTTTCCTTCTTTGAGCAGCATGTTCCTCTAAAAAATGGGTAATAGATTAAGTGTCACTGACAGGAAGAGCTAGGTAATGATTAACAATACACATGAAGGCATGCAATATAGGCCTACGCAGGAATAAATTCATGCTTTAAACATACCGTGTTTCTGATCTTTTCTACTTCACCCATTATGCTTTGAAAGTTTAAACCAGTCCAATTCCGTCACGAGCAATAAACATTTAGAATAATATGGCCGTTCTGAATGATGCTGGTGTATTGCAATATATGTGAGTGGGTACGCCTGTTTCTTAACAATCTTTTATCCAATTAGTAAAATATTTAGAATAACTAAATAAAAAAATTCAAAGTATCTACCAAACATCTTGTTGGATCTTCAAGTACATGTATAAATAAAATATCAAGCACTAATACACTTCCCACTGTCAATTCTTAGATTTTATTTCCATTAAACTATTAAAATCATAATTAAGATTAGTTTTGTACATGGATGTGTATAGAAGGAAGATAAATCATAATAAAGAAAACAATAGTCACTTGACAAAATCTATAGAGCTCCTCAAGGTATGGATTGTAGAGAGTGTTTCTCAATATTTCTATGTTCATGTCATCCAGATCCTACCACTAAGGAGACAAATGATAAATATTGAAGGTAAACTATATGAACCAACTCCAGTATAAGAAAATAAATCAAATATTCCAAGACGCCACTCTTGATCTCCATGATAATTGGCAAAAGCTTATTCAGTATGGCTGACATAGTAAACCTAGAAGTTATCAATCATCATCTAGTATAAGGGAAAAAAATAATTTTAAGACTAGATGATCAAAAAGTGCTGTTGAAACATAATAGTTGAATATCTACAGTTATCATAACATAGTGGTCAAAATTCACAATATGAGATCCTATATAAACTAAAAAGCTCGCCAAAAACCAAAAGAAGTAGATTTGAAAGGTAGGCAATTGTATCCACCTCTGATGTAATACACTCTGAGAAGTATGAAGCAAGTGGAGTGTCAACAAGCACTAGTCTATATAGCTCCCTCATGTTTTGAGCAACTGCCAGTGTAGCAATGCTGAGGAGAAAAGAAAATTATGAAATCTTAACTGGTGTGTTTAAAAAATACATAGAAACTATTATGATGTGAAGTACCTATCAAAGATGCCCAAAGGGTGGCATTTCTCCAGTAGTTCCTGAACATCTCTCTCGTGCAAAATTCTCGTAACAATGAAGACAACATTGTCTATCATGTGACCATATCTAAACAAAGCAACAGAAATATAAGAATCCCCATATATAAACTACGAAAATTCTTATCAAAGTGGACCTCAAACAAAGTCACATAACCAAAGAAACATGTGCAGGATATCTTTAGTTCTTGCATAGCAGTTGACATAACAATGCATCAAACAATCAGTAAAATGAGCAACACCAAAAACCAATACGCAAATTGAAATGCAATAATAATAAAACTGGAAAAACTGAAACTCTAACCTTCTTTTTCTATGAAAAATAGAAACACTTACTTAAGATAGGAAATATGTTGGTCACTGGTTCATGACAGCAATATATTCAATACCAGAGGCACAATAACTTTAAGAGTGAAAGGATATAAAGTAATTTGTCACGAGCAACACATGACCAGGAAAATAAACCATTGTCAAAAGGTGAGATAAGTTCACAAAAGTCAACATAGGAAAGGGAAATTAAGATGATTCAATGGTGCATAAAGAACAAAGTCTGACAGTCCTATTAAGTAATAAGAAAAAAACTAAAAGAATATATACTAATGCCCAAATGCTTTGGACATAGTTTCCTTGACAAATATTGACAATATAGCTTCCAAACATAACTGAAAATAGTATAATAAGTTCTATTATCATAGAAGAGTAGGAATAGTCACAACAAGAGCCAAAAGTGCCCATAATGTTTAAATTGCAGCAGGACTAACAGATTAACTTAAGTAAGGTGACTTCTACATGCTTTGAGAATTTGGTATGCTTCCTCTCTAATTTATGTAAATGAATCGACAGTTATAATTTCCATTTATGTGCACTAATTCTTTAGGACCATGGCTGCAAAATCATTACCCAAAAAAACTATCTAAAATTCATAAAGGCCATAGAAATTCTTACCTAAAATTGCTGTACATTTTTCGGGATAATCTCATCTTTTATATCTCCCACTTCTGACAGAGTCAAAATGAAGGGATTGTGCAGAATCAGCTTCTTCAGTTTCTCAACATCAGCACTGCCAACTATCAGAAAAGAGATTAAAGGATCAGCACTGATCAATAACTTACATTTCCATGAAGTAAAATGACATCAAACAAAGTTGATAGTTTTAGAATTATAACCAATGACTTAGATCAAATTTACCATGTTTCCTATAAAAAGAAAGTAATTAAATGATGTCTAAGGTCAAAATTATTTGAAAACTAATTTGATTGTTGACATAAAAACAATTTATGGCTGTCATTATACCCAGTTTTGAAGTAGTGTTGGTGGCCAAATTCTATAGCTTTTTCATTGCTCCTGATCCTATTGGCATCGACACGGAGTTCAAATTTCCCTGCCTTGCTACCTACCATTGGAGGATAATTAAGTAGTAAAGAAGGATTCCACAATCTTTCTCTTTGTTCTTTTCATGGTGGATTCCTTATCCACCACTTTTGTATTTTCTTCCTATAGATTCTAAAATATAAAACTTTTTTTGTTTAACGAAATAAAAACCTTGATTCATATAGCTAAACATATTTTACAAAGTAAAAACTTTAATCGTAAATTGATTTATATCTCAGCTTCAGCTTTATAGCAGCAAAATCCTTAGAGATGATTGTATATATTAACATTTTAACCGCTCTGTAAGACTTACTGGTATTCCTAGCTCATGTCACATCCAAGAAGAAAATGAGCCCTTTAGCAAAGGAAGAAAGTGCTTGTCGCAGCGACGGAAGCGTGGAGGCGCGTAGCCTTTTAAATAACTTAATTTTTAATAAAAATTGAATCTTTTAATAAAACAAAACTTGCACAATGCCACGATATCGAATAAAATTTTTTATTGAAAACTATTTTTCATTTAGTTATGATTGATTATATATTTATAAGTTAAATCTACAACATATAAGGCTAGGGATTATATACCTGTTGTAGTCTATATCAAGTGTCATGTAAAAACTGATCGATCCCTCGTTCCCATAAAATCGTTCCAACGATTAGTAGACTCTAAGATCCACATCAATATCTTTCAAGTCAATCCTCAATGCACTAGGACGTGTGTGGGCAATAGAAAATTATAAGACACTCTAGATGTTCTCAACACATGAGATCTAGTGATTTACTGAGAAGAACTTTAGTAAGACGATTCTCTAAAAGAACGTGATGATTATTCTTTAATAGATTTGATTAACGTTTAATCATAGAAGAAAATCTCTTTGACACCAATCATGTAACACCGCAGCTAATTTTGCTTTTAATTATTAATTGTGCATCAAATTATAATGATTATTTATTTAATTCTCCATGTTATCTGATTTAATGCTTGAAATAAATTAATTAAATGTCTTGCAGAAAAATACTTCGAAGTGATCTAATGACTCAAATGTGCCTAGTACAATTTTAATATAATTAATATTAGTTATCAAAATTGTTGACCGATTATGATTATAAATGTGTAATTAGATTAATTAAATTTATAAATTATTTTAAATAAACAAAATATGATTTAAAGATTTCCAAAGTTTTGGAAACTTTCTTAACCTTGAAAAGTACGTGAAAGCCCAACTAATAGAGCCTATAAACCAATCATAATTCATATTTCTCCTAAAGCTTAGAGTTTGAAGTACCCTAACCCTAGACTTTGACCGCCCACTTTGTTTATAAGAGAATTTCTCAAAACCTTTGAAGCATTGGCGACATCAAAGTGAAAACTTCTGCCTCTCCTTCTTCTTTATAAAAAAAGGCGATTTACAATTTATCTAGAACTTGAGTCATTTATTTCTCTTCTCGGTAACAATATTCAAGTTCTAGTAAATTCTGGCATCGTGGACAAAGTTTCTAAGAAGGACGTGTTTTCGTAAGTTTCTATGAACTTCTTGATTTAATAAGTTTTCACGAGAAAGTTTATAGCTTATAACCTTGCAGCATTAAGAGAATTTCTATGGTAGAATTTACATATAATGAATGGTGCTTCATATTGATGATTTATTTATTGGAATAGTATAAGTAATGTAATTTAATAGTTAAATAGATTGCGTGTATTTATGCACGAGGCATGACTTTGAATTGGGTAACCTCAAACATGTACGGACATGATATAAGTTGATGGAATAGTTTTAATTGTTATTTAAGTAGAGTTTAATCGGTACTAGAATCTTTATTCAAACGACTTCTATTTTGGGTGTGAAAAATTTTAGGGTATTCTTTTAAGATGTAGATTTTATACTTGTCCTCAATGAGTATGTGAAATTGATAAAACTTTTTAATGTGTTTAGTTTAATAGCTTTGGCACTTTGAGCGTTGACCCCTCGAAACATTCTCTAGACATTTGGTTTTACTAAGGACGCCATGTAAGTAGAATTTTACGCATACTTTAATGTTTGTAAACTTCGATGTTGTATTGATTTATCATTGTGATGTCGTTTGATATTATGTTTAATTATATTTGTATGTATGTTATCTGTGATGTAATTGTACTGTAATGTTAATGATTGTAAATACGTTCATACATATACATGAGGGTTTGTAGTATGAATATAATCAATTTAATTAAAAGTTTAAACACCTGGTGTGTGTTAATGCCATTAAAAACGTGAGTGAGAAATGGGACGCGGGGGACCAGCGGACCCGACAATGGTTAATGATTAATGTGAATGGATGATCATTTGACTTACCCAGCGATATAATATGAATGGATGATCATTTGGCTTGTCCAACGATATAATGTGAATGAATGATACTACCAGGGCCCGGTAGTCGAACAAGTTCCATAATAATTACCCACTGCCTCTGATAGGCTTACACAAGTGAGCTCGTAAATAAAGGAAAGAAATGAATGCAATGGAAATAGTAAAGAATGGAACGTGACAAGTTTGCATGGAAAGAATGTAATGAAACGTAATTAATGAAAGCAAAGGAAATAAAGTGATAAAATGATTATAAAGTGTATGTCAAACACAATTATTTTTAAAATGGAATTGAATGCGCATGTGTTTACTGAGTATGTGTAAGATTTTACTTACTGGGTTTTAGCTCATTCCGTGGTTTCTAAATATTTTTTCAGGTGAGGAGTAATTACGAGACGATACCTTGCGGGCGAATTGGACTCAGTAGAATAGTGTAAATAAAGATTCCAGACTATTACTTTATGATTAATTATTATTATTTTGACGATTTAGTTTAAAATTATTGGTTGTTATTTGACTAAGTTTCTGTTGAAATTTTTTTTTTATTATTTAAGTACTTTGAATTCAATACTTATAAATTTAAATAAAGGATTTGATTAAGTTATGTTTTAAATAAAGCTATATCTTTCATATTAAATGTTTAATTAACGTTAAAGAGAGTATCACTTCCTAAATTATAGTCAATAAGGTATTTTTAGTATTGGAGTGTTACAGTTTGGTATCAGAGCCAAGGTTTAGACGATTCTGTAGACTTCATAAAATTTTACTAATTTAAAAGGAGGGAAAGCTACTGAGTCACGCCACAAGAGGTCTTCTCGTAATATCTTGATAAGATTTAATGTTTAATTGTTAGAATGATATTTATTGTATGATTTTGTTTGTTATATGAAATTACAATGAAATGATAGACGTCTTAAGACCGATCTGTTTTTACCAGAATGCCTCCTAGGAATGCTCAAAATTGTATTGATGGTCAACCATTTGAGGTGAACGGTAATAAGACGGGGAACGATCAACATGGTACCCTGCTGACTTTGGAAACATTTATGCAAGCAATAGCTGTGTTAGGACAAGCTCAACAACAAAATGTGGCCCCTACGCAAAATGGTCAAAATAAATTTTCTGAATTTAAGAAGTTATCTCCACCACCTTTTGAAGGAACTATCGACCCACTTAGAGCTGAAATGTGGATTACTGAGATAGAGAAAGCATTCATTGTTGTGAACTGCACTGATGCAGATAAGGTTGACTTCGCTTCTTACATTACAAGGAGATGCGTACGATTGGTGGCGACTGATTAAACGCCAAAATGAAAATGATGTTGAGGTCTTCACTTGGGATATGTTCAAGAACGCATTTTTCAATCATTACTTCCCAAAAAGCGTTCGACAGGAAAAGGAAAGAGAATTTGTTAAGCTAGAGCAATGAAGTAAAACCGTCACTGAGTATGAAGTTTGATCCAGATTTGGTGGCAACGGAAGAGAGTCGAGCCAGACGCTTTGAGGAAGGGTTGAGATCCAATATCAAGCAAGCAGTGATTCCGTTCGAGCTTGCTACCTATAATGGAGTGGTCAACAAAGCATTGTTAGTGGAAAGAGCACAACGTTTAGACCCAGACCAGAACAAATTCCATATAAATGGTCAGAAGCATAATGGAAGCAATTCTAAAGGAGATTTCTGGAAGGGGGACAATCAGAAAAGAAAATTTAGCGGTGGAAACGACAACAAAAACCAATAAGGAAAGCAGCTAAGAAGGACATGTCAGAAGTGCGGCAAGGAACACCTTGGTGAATGTCGTATGGGTACAGACTTGTGTTTCAGGTGCGGCAAACGTGGTCACGTTGCTAAAGATTGTGATGGAAACACCTACAACAATAATGACCAGAAGAAGACCCAGGCTCGAGTGTTTGCGGTGACTAAAGAGGACGCTGATAACTCCCCGACTGTTGTTTCAGGTACTATTTTTGTATGTGAAATGGTTGCTTGTATTTTGTTTGATTCTGGTGCTACTCATTCATTCATAAAACCTTTGCTAGATCAGAAATTAGGGTTGCCATTTATACTTTTAGAGGCACCACTTTATGTATCTACACCTTCGAGGAAGGTTCTGGAGGCGAGAAGAGTTATAAAGGACTATCCATTAGTGCTCGTAGATGCTTCAACTGCCATTTAGTAGTTCCTTTAATTAAAAGAGAGCAGGAATTGAACCACATTCATATAAGCTAGTGATTAAAGTAGACAAAGAGAAACATTCGAACTACAAGGACTCAAAAGACGCTGAAATTCTCGATACTTATTAACTCTTTACTCAGGCATATCAATTTTTCAATCTTTAGATCACTCATTCCTCTCATTTATTTTTTGAGTAAAAAGTTATTTATTCACTCATATATCTTCAAAGGTTTTAAATCCCTTTGTACACCAGTTGTAAAAGACCAAGATAACAGATGAAAAAATTAATTCACCGCCTAATTTTGAGGATTGAATCCGTGGACACAAAATAGCGATCCCCTCTAGCAGCCTGTTGAGAAAGCTTCTTGATTTATATTATGCAGTTGGAGAAGACCATAAAGCAAGGCCTCGGCTGTAGGAGGGCAACCATGAACATAGATATCGACTGGTATAATCCTGTCATAACCCCAGATAACAGAGTATGAATAGTGATAATATCCACCACCATTAGCGTAGCTTCCCCGAGATAACCCACCAGGGCTCAAGCATTTGGTCATATACCCTGCAGCAAGCCAAGAAGGTCAAACAACAATCCTTCTCTTAGTTGAATGCTCAAAGAGAGCAATAACAACATTCCAGTTTATGTGCAAGGTCCATGTTGAAGCCAGATCTAATAAACAAAATACACTAACATTGAAAGGAAAAAAATAAGTAGAAGAAAATATTTGAAGCAAAATACAGATCTACAACCAAAATCCCTAAAAAATTCCAAATCTAAAATTAGATCTGAAACAAGATACAAATCTACAACCAAAATCGTGAACTTAGGGTTGAGCTCACCTATTTTTATGGGGGGTTGCGCAAGCTTCAGGGTTGCTTTGATGAAAGATTGAGGTTACTATCGGAAGGGAGAGATGACTCTCTCTAGCGGAGGAGCTCGCTATCACCAAGACCATATCTAAGAAGACGGAGAGAGAAAGAGATGGAGAGCAACAGAGAGAGACTGAGGGAGTAACGACACTGAGCTAGAGAGAGAGACGACAATGGTGGAGAGAGAGAGACGACAATGGCGGATAGATATAGAGATAGATAGATAGATAGATAGAGAGAGAGAGAGAGAGAGAGAGATGGAGTGTCGATGGAGATGGAGTGTCGAGGAGGCTCGATGGAGTTGAGGAAGAGATATTAGATTATATCATGGCATTTTTATAAATAAAGGTAATATGAGAGTGTAAAAAATAATCTAATAAACAAAATATTTTGACAGATTTTAGAATTGTGTCATAGTAGATGAGCATGTTATGATAGGTTATTTAAAAGCTGTCATATTAGCTAAAAAAAACTCTTTAGCACTCATTTTTTATGACATGTTTAAGGTACCCGTCATAAAAATTAGTAATCTACTGTCATAAATACTAAGATGCCCTAGCAGTTTATATGAGCCGTCGATGGGCTCACTGAAAGTAGAAGCCCCTAGTGCTACTCATGGTGTTGCTGGCTGCACTGCTCACAACGCTACTCGGACTGAGGAGTGTGACTTGGTGAGCATGGAGATTGTTTTGGGTCGACTATTTTTGAGAAATGAGAGAACAAATATTATACATAGGGGAGTTTACATGTTCGGTTCGGTTCAAAAAACTAAAAGTTCAGTTCTTTAATATTAGATTGAGCTGACTGCACATACCTAAACATCCAATCAAACTTATCATTTTCAGTACGGTGTGGTTTGATTTGATCAATTTTTACACACTTACTATTTTCATAATTGCTTGTCGAAAAGCATTCATCCCTAATTAGCATCATCCCTCTCAACACCCATGGAAACTTCACCGTCATAGATGCGCAAGCTTGACATCTATGCGTGGATCGACATTGATAGAGAGTTTCACAGCCATGCAAGATGGATTTAAGTAAGGCCCAAGGGGCACGTGCCATGCCCCTGGGTCTTATAAATTCCTTTTAAATTGTACATGTATCTCTTAAGAATGGGAGTTTAGATGTACGGACCACTTGTTTTTTGTTGCTATTTTAGAAATTGATAGAGAGTTTCACAAGAAATATGTTTTCAGTTATAAGGGTATAATGGGAGTTTAGATTCAACCATAGTCCAAAACTCTTTCTTGTCTTTCAAGAGGAAGTCATCCTCTCTATAGTTCATTTTCAACTCTCCTAACAAAGGGAAGTTCTTCTCGCATTGCTTGACTGCTACATGCCAACCCAATTGGATGAGAAATCAAAATAGAAATTGAAGAATGCAAGCTAGTATTTATATCACTTTATAAAAATATGAGTATTATTCTTTCTATAATTAATTATTTTTAGAAGGTCATTTTAGTAATGTGTAGTTTGATTTTGATTCATCGGTTAGTATATGAGTATTATTCTTTCTATATTTAATTATTTTTACTATTTGAGATTTAGTTATAATAATATATATTACTTTTAACTCATTAATACTCATAATTTAAATAACTATATACTTATTTTGAAAAAATAACTATATATAATTTTAAGTGACAATATAATTAATATACAAATTTTGTACATAATCTTGCAAACTTAACAATAATAATTAAGTTTATATTGATGCGATAACCAAAATGTCTTGAAGATAAATTAATACCTAAAACGAAAAAGTGTGGGTTAGTTAGGTAAGAAAATATTAATAGATAATTTGAACCAGTAATATGAAATCTCAATACGAACTATTTGGTTGAAATCTAAACAAAACATATTATCAAGAAATCAAACTAAGGAAATATTAATGAATAACTTGTCCGGAAAAAGAGATCTTAAGGATTTTCTCTCATATCTTCTCTGTTTGAGAATGAAAGTATAGTGAGTGATAAATGAAAGAAAGAAAGAAGAGGTATAAAGAAAGTATGGGCTATAGGTATTTCTTTAATTAATTTATTATTTGTCACTTAATATTCTTTTTTAGGAAAGATAAATTTTTTACTACAATTCTCTCATGTTGATAGTTTTATAATGGAGCTTCAAATTGTGGACTTTTATAAATCATCAGTGATAGCTTGCTTTTGAAAAACCAATTGTTAGTGACTTTAAGAAGTCAAATTACGTACCTTGACTTTTATAAAAAGATATAACAAAAGTAAGAGCCCAACAATTATTATTTTTTATTAGTTGAGTTAATACCTTAATTAAATAATCACATACATGCTAGGATTATGAATTTCGAGCCGTAATATCTCAATCTTCTTAAATTTGTCACCATCGCTATAGAATTTGTACTCTTCTTTCTCTATCCTTATCCTGCAGGTACAACTCGTTTGAACCTTTTATGACTATTCTTTTCGATTATAAATGATAGAATCGTCCATTACGATTAATGAACGAAAGAGTTATATCTTCAAAATCATTGATACTAACAATCCATCTTCCTCCAAATGGGAATTTTAAGTATATAATCAAATATAACACTTGAGCTAAGAGTCAAGTTGATAATTTTTCTTACATATTCAAATAATTGTCTTCTATGATATAAAAAATTATGTTATATACTAGACATTGTTATAACATAGAAGATAGCATATGATTATGCTACAGAGGAAGTCAAATGTTAATATTAAATACTGCAACTATTTTATTTTTTTTTAAAAAACCTAATACAACAACTACATAGATTCCAATAACTTTACGAGCAAATCTCTGATGAATTTTTTAGGTATATATCTAAAGGTTTGTCGATGTGTAGTAAAAAAACCTATTATAGTGGATTTTTTCATAAAAGATCATTTTCATTGAACGACACAGATATTACAGTGAAGATCTATACAAGAATCACCTGATCAAGAAATACATAATCCATTATAACAACTACATGAACACATGAAAAGCTAATTGAAGATCTATACAAGAATCACCTGATCAAGAAACATACAATCCATTATAACAACTGCATGAACGCATGAAAAGCTCATTGACTACCGTGTAGAAAATTTATGCAAATGAGACTCATGCGAGTAAATCACTGGATGTGAGAGATTACTCATCCGCTCATTCACGAAACTCATTACTATCATTGGTCTTGAAACATGGGTCTACACGAAAATCAAATACCATGGGTCTTAAAGGAAGAGGAAACGATGTTACCTCGAGAAAATGAGTTTGAAAATCTTAAAAACCTCATAGATTCTCACTTTTAACTGAATTCCTTCTTAGATGACAGACTATATCATCAATGACTCTAAATGAGCTTCCTTAACAAAATATAAACGAATATCATGGACACTTTAATACGACTCAATTTTTGCTATATATAACTTTGTTATAACTTTTGTTATTACATTTCATCGATCATGTTTGTCCCACAAGGGATCTAATTGTTTTAATTACATAAACATGCGACTAGGAATGATTTCGAGAAAAAAAATTCTGAATCCAAAATATAGATAAAATGGGTAATCTTACTAGATTTTACAGCTGGATCAATATGATAATCACGTGTCAGATCGTAAAAAAAATCAAGTTAATGAATTTGTTATTTGTTCCACAACTCAAGATCATTTATTTTGTATGAGAACTTAAATTTCATGTTGGACGAATGATTTTATATATTGATTCACTAGAGGTCTGAATTTTTGTTGTTTTCATCAACCGTCAGGAGGTAGTTTCTATAAACAAAGCTTTTCTTTTAAACCTCTATTGGTAGTTTCAAGAACCATTATTCTTTTACGTGATCGATTCAGATCCATCTATCATAACCTATCATAGACGTCTGAACTTTTGAACACGAAAGGTAAACCCACTTAGAATTACAAAGAAGGGTACTGGCAACAGCTTGCACCTTAATATGGATGGAAACTAATAATTGGAAGGCTATACGATGAGAGAGAGAGTGAGAGAGAGAGAGAGAGAGAGAGCAAGTACAAATTAGACAATTTAACACAAGATTTTAGAGCCTGCTGCACTTAGATTCTAAACAATTAATCTTTGTCTTCCTATTAGGAACCTTTACATGTTCTTCTTTCATGTTTCATCTCTTCCCTTTGGCCCTACTTTTGTTTTTATTCCACATTTACATGTAATAAATCTAACAAATTAATATCAGATTTCTCTAGCTTTACTCTATGCAAACAAAAGAATAGAGTAAAATTTAACGAAATGAATTTTAAGCACTACACAGCTTTTCCTGCAAAGTCACTCATTTTGGAGAGACATGACTTGAATATTAATTAGAATCCTTCATCAGGGGTTGTGAAATGACTAGTTGTTCTCAATCTTTTCAGCCTTTGTTCCATAGGAGTAAGTTAGAGGGATTGAGAAATAAAACCATCTGATTTGATTCATTCTTACTAATCATGTGATGATCATTATAGAGTGATCCTTTCATTAACATATATTTCATGCTTTTATTATATTTGTAGTCTCTAAAAGATGAGAACCAACTATGTAGCATTTATATCGAAGATTCAAGTATTGTATATGTCATGAGCACATTCCTTCACAAAAACTACCCGTGATAATGAACTAGTAAAATAAATTAGATTTTAAGCACATCAAAACTTTTTCCACAAATTCACTCAGAATGGTCAGAGTGAAAAAGCAAAACAATATTCTAATATCCGTTGATAAAGTTAAGGCAAAGCGAAAAATCATTCATAAATAGGATTATGTGTCAAAAAAATTTAAACTGAAAAACATGATAACATTTTTTGTGTTAGAATTACAAATTTTTTTTGGAAATCTATAAAAGTAACTCGAAACTCGATTATTTAGTTATATGTATGAGAGTTTAATCATCTAAAAAAGTAACTAGAAACTCGACCACTTAACCATATATATGATAATTTAATCATCTATTTGACACGTAATAACACTTAGAAAAATATAATTTGACAGGATTTGGAATAATATAATATGTAAGATTGTGGGAAAGAAAAAGAGATATGAACTAAAGCATATCTCTCACCACCACATGGATTGTCAAAAAAATAAAATCTGAAAGAGAAAGAATACTAATTAGCACAGTCCTTCCATGCGGATATGGTCCCAATTTTCCCCTTTATTAGGGCTTTTCTAGTTGCTGGTCCCGTTTGGCAGGTATTGATTGATTATTTGGATTTGAGCAACGCTATTTGGCAGTACAACTACTCATTCAAGTCACTAGTTTTAAAAAACAAAATTCGTGACACTGTGTAGCTTGTTTAAATGATACGGATACTTGTCTAGTTTGAAAAATGATTCAAACTTTCATTCATATTTGATTTTTTGGACAAAAAGATCTTAAACCGATAAATGTCAAACTAACTCCTTTTAAAATTTCATGTAATATCAAAATTAACTCTCATTTTCCCTCAAATTTGAAAACAGGAAGATCGATTATTTTTTACATTCAAATTCAAATTCACCTAATTTATATACAAATTCAAAATCGTTTATATTTTCGAGTCATAAATAGTTGGATGGGATCGGTTAAAGAGATAATCTTGTCATTTCACACTTAAATTAACATTGTGTTAACGTAATGAATTTATGTGTCATTTTTCAAATCAGAAAAAACGTGTCTCCGTCATTTAAATAAACTTTATAGGATTTAGAGGAATTTTCCCCTTTTATTTTTTATTTATCAAGGGGAGTGAGGATTATACAAGAATCTACCTTAGAGTAGGATAATGAAAATCTTCTATATGACTACTTGGGCACATTCATGTCACTATTGACAATCTATTTTTTCCATATTAAGTTTGTATTTTATGCATTATGTAGGGTCTCATACACTAGCATTGCAAACTCATAATATTTGGTGAAATGATACTACATAATATTATTTTTTTGCATAGTAGAAGTGTGTTTGTTTTCCACTTTGTTAAAATTATATTATTCGTTTAGGTAACAGTTAAATAATAAATTATTATATTATATATGGACTATAGATAAAGGAGAAAATCATTTAGCAAAATTAAAATTTCTTCATTAATTGTTAAACTTTTTTTTTCAAAATTTCTTAAGTTTCTGTTGCCTGGAAAAATATAAAAATAATGATATTTTCAACAAAACTGTTATATATATAGACTGTATACATAAAAGACATTAGGCGATAAACTATTTTAGACATTTTGGTCTAACCAAATTTAGATAGAATTTCATATTTACCATTGTAACAGTAAATAATACTAATTAGCCATTTTTTTTTACGTTTTTTTACTAGTCTAGATCTAATATTATTTTATAATATTTGAATAATAATAATTAAATTTCCAATTATATTCATCAATTGCGAAATCACAATTTCATTTATACCCTTTCATTTTGATCATTCATTTTACAATAACAATAACTTATAATATATAATATACATTGAAAGTTGTGAGGAGATGTGAATTATTTTTTAAAAATTTCATCCAATTATTATGGATACATGATCTAAAATAACTTTATAATTTACGTGCGTCATTTAATACTTAATTACTTTTAAAATTTATAATAAATCGATCAAAGTATACATTAATTTTTATAATTCATTCACTTATTTAATGAATTTGAAAAGACAAGTAATTAATAAATAATTTTAATATTTTCTAAACTTTGAATAAATTCTAACAAGTTATTTAAAAAGCAAACTATAGTTTTCTAATAATTTATTTTATAAGGAAAAGTTAATTGCTATCTACAAACAATTAAATATAATGCACTTAAAAACTTTAATTACACTATATTTATACGTTAGTATAATTATTATGTAATATAAAATATAATCACTACAAGGAAAATAGTATTTCGCGGCGGTTGTAGCAACCGTCGCTTAAAAATACGGTAAAAATTTTCGCGATAATTTTTAAAAACCGTCGCTAGATAGTGTTACTTTAGGCGTGGTGTTGTCAAAACCGCCGCTATATATAGGAACAATAAATAAAAAATAGAAATTAGAAGGAATAACAATTTGCGGTGGTTTTTATTTATTTTTAGCGACGGTTAAAACCGCTGCTAAAAGTCTTTTAAATATTCATTTCCTTCCTAACCTGCAATTTACATCTCTCTTCTCGATCAAAACCCTAAGGGCGATTTGCAGCGATTTCGAGCTCCTCCATCCGCCTTCGCCGGTCAGCCGTAGCTGAGCTCCACCGAAGGAGCCCCTTCTCTCTCCCTCTTTCTCTGAGCCATAGCTCGCGCCGCCTGAAAGGTCAAGCTCGCTACCATAACTTCCATGGATAGGTTATGCTGCTTCAATGTCTGCGCCCTAGCTCTCTCTCGGGACCACAAAGACCAGGTTCGTCTACTCTTTATTGTTTTGGATATGTTCTATTTGAATAAAGTATAAGATTTGTTTTTTGTTCTTATTAGCCAAGAAACTCAGAAATTAAAATCGGATGTTTAATTTTTATAAACATGGTTGTTATTTGATAACTTTAGCGTTCGATGTAAATTAGCATACAACTCTAAAAGTTTTGCTACTTCTGTTATCAATTTTTTCTTTTGGATCTTGAAAGGAATCAGTGAAGTTAAGGAACATCAAGAGCTTGGTGAATTTAGTGTCCTGTATATTATTTGTTGCTTACTTACTGATCTTTTATATGCTGTAGTAGCTTCTGAATAAAGAACCAGGAAAGATCTATTCCATAGTTAATTGTTTGCTGCTGAATTTTAATTTGCTAGAAATTACCTTTGTTAGAACCAGTATGTTTTAGTTGAAGCATCTGAATTGATATGTGTTGAGAGAATTTTTCTTTTTTTGCTTTACTGTATACATGTTTTCAGAACTTTTTTAGGATAGATGTATAATAGATGAATATTTATCTCATTTCCAAAAAAATGTAATTCAGTCAATCAAAAGTACTGTTGTGGCCTATGCATGATGGCTAGTTATTTGATATTATATCGTAGTAAAATTTTATGTGCTAAGCCAACTTATTACTTGACTGTTAATTTATATTTCTATAATATGATTCCTAAGTACAATAGGCATTTATTTAGTTTCCAGTAATTTTGACTACTTAAGGTTTTGCCATGATCTGATTTGTAACTGACCAGTATTTGTTGTAATCATTTTTTCAGATTCAATACTATTTGAGCAGACTATTTAGAAGATTTTGGTTGGTATTCTACTCGTCCTTTAACTAAGTTTGATAAATCCCATTTCTACCTTCATAATTGCTTGCTTATATTTTTGTTCTTGTCATAGTCAAATGGTTCTCTCTCCCTCTCTGTCTCTTTTCACTCTTAATTATGTTCCACTGCTGTCTCAAACCATGCATCACAACTTAGGTTTTGTAGAAGGGATACGTTGCTATTTGGTATTTCTTCTTTAGTTCCTTTAATATTCCCTTCTTCAGGTACCCTTAATTTGAGTGTTTATAATAGTGTGTTAACTCTTTTGAGTATATTTATATTAGTTGAAGGTTATGGAATGATGAATATATGTTATTTTTATACAAATATACAGTACTTGAATTGAGTGTTGTAAGTGCTTCCCAATCTTGCTAAACAACCCATTTTTTTAAATGTGTCAACATTGGTGACGCTTTAAAATCGCTGCTATATTTTTTTATATGTTTTCACTTTTACCAGTGGTTTATAACCACCGGTGTAGGTCAGAAAAAACCACCGTTATTTGTTAGGATTTAGCGGTGATCTTCCGGCGGTTATGAATGACATGTCAAATAGGTACACGTGACACTCAAAGAAAAGCTCAGATGGGACATGTGTGGCATAACGACGTTGATGTAGGATAAGAGTGATTATGTTTATAAGCGACGCCTCTAGATTTATAAAGGCGGCGAGCCTAATATTATATAATAAGTTATTGTAACCTGCTTTTGAGTTTAGTGACATAGGCTTGGAGGTTATTTCTTGCATGAGAATAGTCCTGAGCTGTGGTCTGGTATGATTATGATAAAGTTACGTTGTACCAAGAAAGGAAAACCTACTTAAAGGGTATAACCACTATAAGAAAGGAAAACCTACTTAAAGGGTATAACCACGGTATAACCACTATAAGAAAGGAAAACCTACTTAAAGGGTATAACCACTATAGGCGTCTTGGATGTGCCACCCTGGTAGAGAATGAGCTAAAGGCCTGTGTTGCCGCCTTTGGGGTAGTTCTCCACTACGCCATCTTTGGGAGGTCCAAAGGTGGGTAGTGAAGTCTAAACATTCATCCGTGGCCTTTATGGAGTTGGTTGGATTCGGTATACAACTGCTCGATGCCCTGAATGCATGATTAGTTGAGGGTGTAAAGTGTGGTCATGATTTCTAAATGTGACCACGTTCTATGAGGGTGGTCACGTTTTAGGTGTGACCACATTTTAGAAGCAATTCTTTTATCGCTGAAAAGGACAGAACGATGATCCCTTCTTGACCCATCTATATAAGGAAGTCATTCGTATCATTATGAGGATCATCACTGTTACACTCTCCTGGGTCAAAACCAAACAATATTATATAATTTGAAGTTCTCACCAATCTTAGAGAAAAAGACCATTTTGTCACCTTCTAGAGGTAGACCTAAGGTAATTTTCCTTCATCCCTTTAGTCATATAATTTCCACGTTCATAGGCTTACTTGTCATAGATTAGGTCACTTATTACACATCACCCAAAACCCATAAATATTTTGATAGGAAAATTGGGGAGTGACCTATCACCTAAGCATTTTACTAAGTATAAGTGGACATGGAAGACCTACGAGAGGTTCTACTCGTGTAGAAAGAGACAACCAACCAATGATAGAGAACTAATACGTGGAAGAAACAACTTTCTTTGAGAGATCTAATCTCGCTGCCGCCATTGGTACCACCATGACGGCGACGGAGCAAACCCACGGTATCAGGGATCTGTAGGCTTCTAATGTCGATATCTGAATTCTGCTAAGCACACTCGCTACCTTCCTCACTACTTCACAAAACCCTCCTCCACCACCACTCGCTGTTCAACCCATACCACCCCAAACGGTAAGCCAAGTTGACGTCGCCTAACCTATTCTAGCTATACAGCCCAGACGGTCGGCTAGATCCGAGATAGCAAATATTGACCAGAATTTGGGTCACTCAAACCACCTAGCTCACCCCGTTAGCACCCCACTGTGATTAATGATGACTCTTACTTCATGAAACAACGTGGGACACTACTACAAAACTAAGGTTAGATGACAGGTAAAACCCATCATTATAACTCTATATTGATCGCTGACCGACTCTCATCTACTAGGCTGTTATCTTTAGTCATTTTAAAAAGCCCATCATTATAAAGGAGTACAATGACGAGGAGTCCCCGTCATTATAGGTACTGTGAAAAGTAGATAGATGACGGGGAATCCTCGTCATCTTAGTCACCATAAAAAGCATATAGATGACGGTGATTCCACGTCATCTAAAGTTACTCCACTTAGACTTTAGATGATAGAGAATCTTCGTCATCTTAAGTACCGCCAAAAGTAAATAGATGACGGGGAATCCCCGTCATCTAAAGTTCAAGAAAAGAAAGAAAATACAATTTTATTGATTTAATTAAATGAAAACTTGGCAAATAGAAGATGTTTTCCCTTTTACAATTAACAAATTTTTACAAAAAATGTATAGAAAAATATCCATCCCAGAGTTTCTCCTCCCAACTTTTCATCAACTAATAGAATCTAATACGTTAAATTATTCTAATTTTAATTCAGTTTATTCTAGAACCTGAAGCAAAATAATATTTTAGTTAAGTATATAGTACATAATCAAATTCATTGCAAAAATGTAGTGAAATTGATAGGAAAATCATATAATTAAAGTATCTAAAGCATCAAATTAGAAGGCCAAAGTTACTTGGTATGAGCAATGTAAAGGATATTTTCAGTATGAAAAACCCTCTGCGAACAAATAATAACGATCGTAATTTGAAGAGAGAAAGAGAGAATAAAGATACCATCATTTATATGAAAACCCTTTAAAGGGAAGAAAAATCACGGGAATATTGTTGATATTCACTTGTGTTAAGGAATTTACACAGTTGTTGATGAGAGAAGAGAGGAAGGGCGGTGCCTTTAGTTGTGATTTGCTTAGGTCTCTTCCTCGCCTCATTTTTTCTTCTTACATGAGTCTGTACTTATATGCCTTACAATAATAAGAATAAAAAAGGGGATGATCATATCCCTTATGCTTTCGACTGATGGAATTACTTTTAGGCGTATGCTCCTTTACTTTGCTCATTCCTTTAATTGTTTTGTCCTCAGCAACTCAATCACTCATAGCCACTTGATGATTTCTCGTGGTTCGGGGCAATCAATCAAACTACTTGACTGTCAGTCTGAACCCTCCTTTCTACTTTAATGTTATGTCCTGTCCAGGATATAATGATTCCCCGTTCTCGAGATGCCAGTTCCCGTTCTAGAAGTGATAACCCCATTCCAGAAGTGATAGTCATCCATTCCAGAAGCGATTGTCACCCATTCTAAAAATGATTGCCCCCGTTCCAGAAGAGATTTTCACCCGTTCCAGAAATGATTGTCACCCATTCTAGAAGCGATTGTCACCCCGTTTCAACATTCTTCCCCGTTCTGACGAGGTCTCCCGCTTCAGCGTTATTTATGTACACGTGTCTTGGGTGGTTTATTTTTTCTGTTCATTTTCCCCCATTACACTCAATAAATATCATTTATTGGATGTGTAATGATGAGAAGTTCTCGATTTGCATGCGCCTTTTCAAAGATCGTCTTGTCTTCTCTCGGGAACCTGCACTTTAGTGCTCGTATTTTTTGCATGCGCCCTAGGTAGGTCCCTTTATCCTCGTATTTTTTATCTGTTCATTTTCCCCCCATTACACTCAATAAATTTCACTTATTGAGGTGTAATGATTTGTCTTTTCTTATTTTGTCGTTACCTCTATCCATTTTTGTCAGCTCGTTGTCGATGATGATTACTTTCCCTTCATTCGCGGTATTGTCTTTCCATTATTTTTACTACAGGCTTATTGATATAGTTTTTCTCATTTTCGTCATTATGGACTTAGTGGCGAGGTTTTCTCATTTTCTTTAGTACAAGTTCAGCGATAAAGTTTCTCTCGTTTCTTTATTTTTTATTTTCCTTCTCTCATACGTTTAAAATTTATGACAAGAATGTTTGTACAAGAACAATAATAATTTATTGAAATGAATAAGGAGCAAGTATACCGTTCCATAATTGCATTGCACGAGTTTGAGTTTGACGTTTCGCATTTGGTTGTAGAGTTTCTGCTGTTTACATATTTTCTTTTTCTACTTTCAAAATTTTCCTTCCTTTTCTCGCTTCTTTTTCCTTTACTCCTAGCTATTTTTTGCTCACCTCCATTCTTCAGCTCTTCTTTTATGTTCTTCTATACTCAGCGTTTCTTTACTGAGTTGAAGGCATTTCCTTAACTTTTCTTTTCTGTTATGAAGATTTTTCCGTTCTTAAGACATTTCTTTTTCGTTCTCTAAAATTTTCCATTCTGAAGACATTTCCTTTTCCATTCTCAAGATTTTCCAGTTCTGAACACGTTTTGTTTTCCGTTCTTTAGACTTTCTCGTTTTGAAGACATTTCATTTTTCATTATCCAGCTCTTCTTTTTTTTTTCCTTTCTTTTGTCGGCTCTTATTTTCTAAGCGTTTCTTTACTAAAGCTGAAGGTCTTTCCTCAACTTCTTTTCTTTTCTGTTCTGAAGATTTTCACATTCTTAAGACATTTCCTTTTCCGTTCTCCACATTCTCCTATTCTAAATACATTTCCTTTTCCTTCTTACATTTTGTTTCATCCCTTGTGTGTTTTTCTCCTTGTATTTTTTTTGTTTATTTTTCACATTTTAGAGAGAATGTTTTTCTCGCTTTCAAGGGCTTGGGGATCTAGGGCGCCAACTTTTTGTCCACATTTTAGAGAAAAGGTTTTTTCCGCTCTCAAGGGCTTAGGCATCTAGTCCGCTGACTTTTTTTCCCATTTTCTTATAAGAACGGTGCCCGTAGACACTCTTAAGGACTTAGACTCCTTCCATGGAACTATGACCCCATTTTGATTTCTTTTTTAGAACGGTGTCCGTAAACACTTCCAAGAACTTAGGCTCCTTCAGTAGAACCATGACCCCATTTTGATTTCCTTCTGAGAACAGTGTCTGTAGACACTCCCAAGGACTTAAGCTCCTTCAGTAGAATCATGGCCCCATTTGAATTTTCTTTCGAGAACAGTGTCCGTAGACACTCCCAAAGACTTAGGCTCCTTCAGTAGAACCATAGCCTCATTTTGATTTTCTTCTAAGAGCAGTTCCCGTAGACACTCCCAATGACTTATGCTCCTTCAGTGGAACTATGACCCCATTTTGATTTACTACGGGCCCATTAATAGAGTTCCTCCTGTGTGTTTTGTTACGGGCTCATTGATAGAGTTTCCTCTGTTTCTTTTGTTACGGGCTCATTGATAGAGTTTCCTCTGTTTCTTTTGTCGCGGGCTCATTGATAGAGTTTCCCCGTGTACTTTTTTTTCTTTTTTTCGTACAAAAATATATGCGACAATAATGTCGAACAACACTAAATATAATATCTTAATTGAATAAGTAGGGAACGAGTATACCGTAACTTTTGATTAAAAACTCTAGATTAAATTTCGTAAAATTCTCCAATGAGTTGACTTCTTTATCTTCTGATGATATAAGATTTGCTGCATAGTTGGTTTCCAATAAATACAGTTTAATTCCCTATTTGATCGTTCCGAATAACTTGTTTTTCTGAGCAGTTTTAATGAAAATTATCGTAACTTTTTCTCAGAAGCTCCAAATTAAGTTCTGCAAAATTCTTCAAGAATTAGACATCCATATCTTTCTAACGAAATATTTTATTATATAATACTATCTAAATCGGTACAGTTTAAAATTTAAATCTGAAAAGCTTGGATATTTTTACTTTCTTGAATAGTAGCAACAAAAACTATCATAACTTTTGATCGAGAGTTTCGAATTGATTTCCGTAAAATTCTCCAATAAGTAGACTTCTGTATCTTTTTTATGATATAAGATTTTTCATGTAATTTTCTTTCAATATTTCTCGTTTCCATTTTCATTTCCGATCCCGTTTTCATTTTGCATTCTCATTTTCGTACTCACAGTCGTTTCCGTTTCCATTACCGTTCTCGTACTCATAGCCATTTCCGTTTCCATTATCATTCATGTAGTGGATGTTGTACCGATTTTCCATACTCATAGTTGTTCCTATTGTCATGATTTTTTCCATTACCATTTTCCAGGCATTTCATTTCCCGCCGTCATAGCATTTCTTTCCCGTTCTCAAGAATTTCCCTTTCTCGAGACATTTCCTTTCCCGTTGTCAGGGAATTTATTTCACATTCTCAATACTTTCTCATTCTCGAGACATTTTCTTTCTCGAGACATTTCCTTTTCTACCGTCATGGCATTTCTTTCACGTTCTCAATTCTTCCAATGCTCGAGACATTTCCTTTTTGACCATCAGGGCATTTCTTTCTCGTTCTCAATACTTTTCCATTCTCGAGTCATTTTATTTCTCGAGACATTTCCTTTCATGCCGTCATGGCATTTCTTTCCTATTCTCAAGATATTTGAGCGCAGTCTCTTTGCTTTTCTCGTTCTGAAACGTTTGAATGACAGCTTTCTTCGACTTTCCCTTTCTAAGAGGTTTGAATGTGGTCTTCTTTGCTTAGCTTTTTACTCTAGAGTTTTTGCTCTGAAATTCCTTCTTAACTTTTTCTTTTCTGAAGAGTTGAAGCTTCTCTGATCTAAACTTCAACTTTTCCGTTCTGAAGCTCTAACTTTGACTTTTCTTAAGCTCTCACTTCAAACTTTCTAAAGTCTTTTTTCATTTTATGAGCTTTCTGATCTGAGCTTTTTGAGCTCTTCTAATATGAGCTTTATGAGTTTTTCTAGTCTGAGCTTTACGAGCTTTTATGATATGAGCTTTCTGAGTTATTCTGAACTTTCTGAGCTCTTCTTTCCCTATCTGCTCTGATGTTTTTTAACTCATCCTTCCTTTGAATGGATTTCTTTTCTGATCTCCTTCCTCAATCTTTTTTTAGAAGTTGATAATGATGTAAAAGAAATAAGCCAATCAAATATACATGGATAGAGTTTACCCTTTTCTATTATGTTTCCAGTTTTGTACTTGTTGTCGTTCCCATCTCTACTGCCAACATGTTTCCATTTTTGTTCCCGCTTTCATTGTTGATGGGGCGTTCGGTGTGGTTTTGGCATTTTGGGAGGGATTTCTTGAGTTTTTCTCTCATTGAGAGCAGCAAAATGTAAAGATTTTTTCTTGGTAAGGAAAACCCTCTATGAATAAATAATAAAGATAATAATTTGAAGATAAAAAGAGAGAATAAAGACACCATCATTTACGTGGAAAACCCTTAAAAGGAAGAAAAATCACGGGAAGATTGGTGATATTCACTTGTGTCAAGGATTTTGCATAATTATTGATGAGAGAAGAGAGGAATGGCAGTGCCTTTAGTTGAGGTTTACTTAGGTCTCTTCCTCACCTCATTTTTTTCTTTTCACATGAGCATGTACTTATAGGCCTTACAATAATAAGAATAATAAAAAAGGGATGATCACATCCCCTATACTTTTGACTGATGGGATTGCTTTCAGGCGTGGGGCTCCTTTACTTTGCTCATTCCTTTTAGTTGTTTTGTCCTCAGCAACTCTGTCAGTCATAGCCACTTGGTGGTTCCTCCTAGTTCATGTCAATCAATATCAATCACTTGATTGTCAGTCTGAACCCTCCTTTTCATTCTGATGTTCTGTCATCTCTAAAAGGTAATGATTCCCCATTCTCGAGATGTCAGTTCCCGTTCTGGAAGCAATAGCCCCCGTTCTAGAAGCGATAGTCACCCGCTCCATAAGTGATTGTCACCCGTTCCAGAAGCGATTGTCCCTTCATTCTAGAAGCGATAGTCACCCATTCCAGAAGCGATTGTCACCCCGCTTTAGCATTCTTCCTCGTTCTGACGAGGTCTCCGCTTCAACGTTCTTTCTGTACACGTGTATTCAGTGTGTTTTTTTCCTGTTCAAGCATGTATAGATGAAGTTGGTCATGATAGAGAAAATCATCGTATTATACAATAAAATAAAGACAAATATTAGAATGTATAATTCTAAAAGATATATTTCAAAATGGGAAACGTCTCAACATACAATTTTTTAACAATTCTTTCACAATGATTATCAACAACAATCAAGAATAAATTATCAGAGCTTTCTTCGACGTTTTTACACAACACACGCCACTAGAGATGCAATCACATAATAACATTCTTTTCTTGAATTACATCAAAAGTATACCTTTCCTATAATCAATAGCCAAAGAAAAACTTGAACTTTAAGAGATATGCACAACTTCCAAATGAATTTAAATAAAATAACTTATTGGATGAAGAAAAACTTTTTAGCATCACATCTAGGCAATATATACAGGCAAATAAGTGAAATATATATAACTAAAATCATTTATCAGTAATACGCATCTGGTAATACTCACCCCACAACATGAAGAAAACAGCCTTTCTGCCAAACTAGATTTCTTGTTGGGAAACTGAAAGGAATAAATTCTAACATATCAAGGTTGAGATTGAACGTAAATGCAATAACATGTTAGAAATAAATGACCAAGACAAGTAATTTAGAAAAAGAAAATGATATGAAGATGGAAGGGGAACAGGAAAAACACACAAGGAGAAAATACAAGTTAGACCACCTAGCATTTTGACGAGAAAAAATATATTATTATAACCAACATTTTCAATTACAAGCATAGCCACAGAGGAAGCATCTCACTATTCTGGATACTAGTTGCTTTCCCATGTCCATCCGTCTATTTTTTGTTGCCTGGGCACAACCAATTTTGAAAACTACGGGGTCCAGTTTTTTCTGCATCGGTATATGCATTTTTGAGCAGATGTTAAAGGAAAACAATAAGATAACACATATACACTACATATTAATACTAATTCAGAAGGTGGAAAGGCCTAATTTCGGTATGAAAACCTCAGGTCCCAGGTACCACCACAAATTTAGTTTAGACATAAATCACTTTATTTGATCACACATAATTTTTTGCAAGATTCATTAATATGCAATCCATTTAATTTTTAAAAGAAGAGAAGTAATCACCTGCAACTCTTCTTTTGGGATGCCCTCAAGGTGTATAGCTAGTAATAGCTGCACTTCTGGAGACCCGACAGTGGTATACGCCTTGCCCTCATTAATAAGAACCCATGTCTCCTTCTTAATATCATGCACATTTCAACATTCACAGAGTAAGCAATTGATAATTTAAAAAGTCAAGGCCTGAAATCAACAATTTATCAACCAACAATCCAGAAACATATAGAATAATATTGACAAAATGATAGAAAAATAATAAAACGTAGAAACTTAAATCTTTTGTTACTTTTATTCTTTCATTTTCGCACTATATCATTGCAAACAGGGTAACGATATAGTACCATGGAAAACCTATAACTACCAGATGCTGAGTTAGAGACCTATGCTTGAACATTAAAAAAAACAGCAGTAAAAAACTGAGTTTCGGCGAATACATGGACAAACAATATAAATATGATTCTTCATTCCCCAAGCTCCAAAACAAACTGAGTCTAACTTTCTTAGAAAATAAGTATCTATTCATGAAGAAGTATACTTACAGGTCAATAGATGGGAAAATGTTAAAACTACTGAAAGTTCCTGCGAAGAATCTACATATAATCTTCCATTGTTGAATTATCATACATATGTATAAGCACTAAGTCACTACCATGGCATCCCACATTGCCACCCTTATAAACTATTGATCGCGAAACCACTGTAACAAATCGATGAAAATTCATCTCGTGTTCAATGGAATACTAGGGGTAACAACATATTCGTTTCAAATCTATCTTGAAACCTGGCATTCCCTTCACCATAAATTTTAGAAAGTAACTCAGGAAACTCACCAGCCATAAATCATAAGAAAATAGGAATCTAATTCTCAAAATCTTTCAGATCTAAACATTGAAAATGAGAGTTAGAGACAATAGAGGAATAAAGGAACCAATAGAGAAAATAATTGAAATAAACAAGGATAACTCGCAACTCGCATGTTTTCATGAGGAGCTACGCAAGCTTTAAGGCAACTTCAATGGGAGCTTTAGGAACTTCATGTGTGTGTGTGTGTGTGTGTGAGAGAGAGAGAGAGAGAGATTGGGCTAGATTGATGGCTTGGCTTCAAAATCGAGGCCTTCATGTCTGAATCGGAGCTGCTAGCACATTTCTGAGAGGCAAGGCCAGGGCTCGGGGCAGATCTGACGGCTTGGTTTCAAAACTGAGGCCTTCATGTCTGAATTGAAGCTGGCATTTGAGAGAAATTCTAGTTTCGATTGAGAGAGAGAGATGAGGGGAGAAGGAGAGAGAGAGTAACCAGAGACATTCGTCGCTCTGTAAACGAGAAGACGGAAATGACAAAGTAAACATTAGGTTTAGATTGATTATATAGTGTGGAATTTTTATAAATAAAATGAACTTTGAGATAAATAGTAAATTCTTTTACACTATAAAACAATGACATATTTTTTTCCACTGTCATAATAAAAATTTATATTGACATCCTAAAATTAGCAGTCATAGTAGAGAACACATTTATGACAACTAATTTTTGAGCTGTCATCACACCCGAATTACCCCCACCCTACACTATTTTTCTTTGACAGATTTTAGAGAGCTGTCATTGTATTAAAGATGTGGCTGTCATCTAAAATCAAAATTGTAGTAGTGGGAGATGAAATGTCCAGTCAGAGTAAATGTGTTCTAGCTTGACCTCTCCGCCTTCAAGCTTGAACATGGCTAATTTAAATAGTCAGAAATATCAGCATAAGTGACGTGTCAAACAGGAACATGTGGCACTCAAAGGAAAGCCTAGATGATGCCTACGTGGCATAACAAGACTGATGTAGGATAGAATAAATATGTTTGTAAGGGACACCCATAGACTTATAAAGGCGGCGAGCCCAATGTTATATTGTAAGTTGTTGTAGCACGCCTTCGATCTTAGTGACAAAGGCTCGATGGTTATTCCTTGTCTGGGAATAATCTTGGAGCTATGATCTGGTAGGATTAGAACAATGTTACGCTATACCAAGAAAGTAAAACCTCCTTGAAGGGTATGACCACCTTAGGCACATTGGATGTGCCTTCTAATAGAGAAAGAGTTAAAGGCGTATGTTGCCGCCTTTGGGGTAGTTCCCCACCACGCCACTTTTAGGAGGTCCAAAGGCGAGTAGTAGAGTTCAGCCATTCATTCGTGGCCTTTACGAAGTTGGCTAGGTTCGTTATACAACTGTCCAATGCCATGAAGGCACGACTAGTTGAAGGCGTAAAGTGTGATCACGTTTTATGAATGTGACCACGTTCTATGAGTGTGGCCACGTTTTAGGCATGACCATGTTTTATAAGTAGTTTTTTTACCGCTGAAAAGGACATAATGGTGATCCATACTTGACCCCATCTATATAAGGATGTCATTGATATCATTATGGGGATCATCACTTTTACACTCTCCTAAGTAAAAAACTAGATAATAAGCTCTCACCAACCTTGAGAAAAATGCATTTCGTCACCTTCTAAGGTAGACCTAAGGTGCATGTCCTTCACCCTTTTAGTCACACAGCTCTCACGTTCCCAGGTTACTTGTCATAGACTAGGTCTCTCATTACACATCACCTAAAACTCCTAAACATTTTGGTGACTCCACTGGGGAGTGATATCTCTCCTACACATTTTACTAAGTATGTATGGATGTGGAAGACCTACGAGAGCTTCTACTCGTGTAGATAGAGAGAACCAACCAATGAAAGAGAACCAAGACGTGGAAGAAACGACTTCCAGTTAGAGATCCAACCTCACCACCGTTGTTGGTACCACCATGACAGTGACAAAGCAAACCCACGCAATCAGGGATCTGTCGGCTTCTAATGTCGAGATGCGAGCTCCTCTAAGCATATTCACTGCCTTCCTTACTGCTTCATAAAACCCTCATCCCCCACCACCCGTTGCTCAACCCATACAACCACAAACGGTAAGCCAAGTTGGCACTGTTTCACCTATTCTGCCTGTACAACTTGAATGCTCGGCTAGATTTGAAATAGTAAATGGTGACCATAATGTGGGTCACTCAAACAACCCCGCTCACCCCATTACCCCCAATGCGATTAATGATGACTCTTACTTCATGAAATGATGTGGGAGATGAAGCGTCCAGTCAGAGTAAATGTGTCAAGTTTGACCTCTCCATCTTCAAGCTTGAACAAAGGGATAACAAGTGAGAAATCTCAGCATAAATAATGTGTCAAAGAGGTACACGTGGCACTCAAAGGAAAGCCCAGACGACACTTACATGGTATAACGAGGCTGATGTATGATAAAAGTGAATATGTTTGTAAGGGACACCCGTAAACTTAAAAGGCGGCAACTCAATGTTATATTCGAGCTTAGTGACAAAGACTTACAATTTTCATTTACCCTATTCAGTTTTCGTCATAGAATTGATGAGAACTGGGATTTGTACGCTTTTACATTTCCTAAGTCTAACTTCTAAGCTTGTTGTTGGTTGCGGTTTAACTTTCTAGCCTGCTTGTTTTTCTTGTATTTGTGTTGTTTTTCAACAAAAAAAAAACACTATCATATAATAGTGATAAGTAACATGGATGGTACTGCATAGAATTTTTGCTAATGAATATGTATCATACTCTGTTGATTTGTTAAAAAATCAAGTAAACTGAGTAACTTAAGAAACATGATCTTCTAAAAGGGAATGAAAAGTCGAGACTTGTGCATCTTCATATTAGTCGAAGAATTATAATCTGGAGACCCGATGCTAATTAGTTAAAAAATTATCCATCTGACTAAGTTAAAAATGCAATACAATTTGGAAGACGCAAATTTTATTACATATGTTCAGTTCATAAATGACGCTTATTTTGTTTAATCCACAAATATATATAGTATAGAAAGGATTAGTTTCAAATACTATATATATATTGAGATTTGAATTATTTAATACTAGTTAAGAACTTATTTAATAAATAGTCATATAAAAATGATGCGAGGAAAGGAATATATTGCAATGGATCAAGATAACAATTAATAAGAAACTGAGTAGGTGCAACTAATTATAATATAACAATTAACTATAAACTATAGAATTAAATTGCTACCTTAAATGTTGGGTACAATGAATTCAGAGCATTGGCTATTAGTTTTAATAGATATTGCTTTAGTTCAAGATCTTTGAGAGCAAGTACACTATTAGTTTAAAGGATTTAGATCCTCGTGATCTTCTGAACATGATGAGTTATATTTATATGATTTGGGTCCTCAGATAGTTATTTAGTTTTCAGAGATGTTAGGACCTGAAAATGTAAAAAAAATATTTACTATTAAGTTTTAAAATATGCTATGATCAATAAATTAAATATTCATATCTTAAATTATAAAATAAATCAAGTCAATGAAAATCAAATACCAACAATCTGTGCTTCTGAAAATCATTTAATTTTTAATTACTGCTTTACAAGTAGTTTAGGAGAGGAAAAACTCTCAAATATATACAATTAATAGTTGTCAATAATGCTTTTGCAAGTTATTCCAGCCTGAAAACTATTGAAAATGTATAATATATAATATATAATACATTAAAAGTGATAAGACAATGAGAATTAGATCAATTTATCTAATCATGAATATTAAATTTTCTTAAACGACGGTCAAGATATTAACCCAAAAATAAATTTTAAGTGTTTATTTCTCATAAACATCAACACTACTATTAATTAGTTACACTCAATAAGTTATCTTAAATTAAATTTACATTATTTTTATTACACATTTAGAATAAAAATTTTAATTTTGAAAAACTGAATTGAATAGTTAAGATTTTAGTTTGAATAATTAGACTAACTTTAAAAAAGATTGAGGCGTCACTAATAGTAAGTTGTGAAAATAAGTATATTAAAATTACTAGTTCAATAAATATAAATCATATATTAAATGTTAAGAATTGTACTTATCTATAAGACATATTTTGAATAATAATACCTTAAAAGTCAGGTGAGAATAAAAATATTTTATGGATAATTTTATCTGAGTTATTACTATTCTACACTACCATTTATTGTTTGATATGTTCAAATGCGATTGATTGACACATATACTTATACATACATTTAACGGGTTCAATTAATAAAATTAAATAAAATATTTTAATTATTCTTTTTAATATATGAATTATTAATTTTAATTAATTAATAATTAACTAAAGACATGCTGTTGAAGTTATGTGTTTATTAATTTGTTAACTTTGATTTTTTATCTCTCAGTCTTTTCATTCTTCTTACAAAAGAAAATATATTATTTTTGCTCTCATTTACACGTATTTAACACAAAAAACTAATAAATCAAATTTTAATAGTTTATCACTAGTTTAATATTTTTATTATCTATAAATAATATCAAACCATTGCACAAAAATATTATATATATATTAAATTATTATATCATGTGCAACGCACGTAGCACGTAGCACTTATCTACTAATATTAAATATATATATTATTGCCTCATAGTTTCATTTTACATATGATTTTAATCTCTAAATTTTAAAATTACTCTTTTAATTCTTACATCATGATAATCTTATTAGTAGTTTAAATAATCAATGTTATTACCTTTCTAAACAGAAGTGGCCGTGTGAGTGGTAGAAGATTTGATGATTAAGCTACGACCACACTTTCCAAAACTTTTACAAGTGCAATTGCCATATAATAGTATAAAAAAACGTCATCTGTAATCCAGTTATGAATTTATCTCTAATCCCAAAAAGACTTTTCCCTCTCCACATTGACAAAAGTAATAAGATTTATGGTAATCATTCAAATAGATTGAGTAAGAAATTCTTACTTTGTTAAGGAAAGATCTGACACTATATCAGGCGGAAATGAATCACCTTCTTATGTAGGAATTGAGATTTTTCGTCGCCCGTGTCCAATAACAAAGGGACAAATTAACTCATAACAGGTTGTATGATCAGATCTAAACATTTTAGTTCACACCAAATTGCATAATAAAAAAGATGTTCTTTTTTTATTTTTAAAAGTGTTTAGTTTGTCAGATTTGAGTTCTCTAGAAATGATAGATTAACTCAGATTACCAACTGCCTCTACTGTTGGATCCCCTAAGGGAGAGTATTTGATTCCTCATCCTATGTTTTTTCTTAATTACATACATCTATTTTATTTTATTTTACCTACAAATAAATCCATACAATTTTTTCTCAGAATATCATCACATATTGAATTTTGTGAGAAGTTTATATTAACATGTCAGTATTATTTTTCATATCCACAATTTTTTTATTTACTTACAGATACTATAATTTATATATATCAGTGTTGAGAATACGAATTTCTTATAAAAATAAGTTCAAGGTTGAGGTATTTAAGAAAAATTTGGTATGGAAGATAGTACTTAAGAAGAAGTCTGTATGGATTTTGAAAGTAAATGATATGTTCATATAAATAAGGCAAGTTACACGAAACTTATATGAAAAATGAAAAACAAAAAATTGCCAATTATTTGGCCCTAAGAAATTTAAACAACTAGGGCTAATTTTGGGAAATATGGTCCCCATTTCTCATAATTCAATCATTCCTATACCATGATTCTTGCCGGGTATTGTGGGTCAGAGCTGCTTTTACACTTAAAAAAAAGGCCAAAAAGTGGTATTGTGGGGTTAACCTGTTCATCCCTCTCTTCTCCTTCCAATTTCCAAATAAAGAAATAAAGAAAAGTGATTTATTACTCTAATTATTTGATACAATTTGTAAATTTCACAGAAAAATCATGATTTATGATGAGACATTTAACTCAAGTGATTTTATAGAAGATTATTACCTTCCTTGTTTGCCATTCGATTCCCATGCTTACCTTTGACAAAAACAAACTCTTGATTCATTCAATATGCAGTGAATGCTCAAAAGTTTGTGTCGCATCATATCGTGATATATCTATCTCAACATAGACAAAAAATAAATATGTGTAAAATTATTATCTAGATGTTGTTAATTTAGCAACATAATTTAACTTTCTCAATTTAATCCTTATATTTTAAATCCTTGTAATACGTACATTCTGTTCATCTTTGTTAGATTCATCTCTACTACACAATTTGTTTTTTGCATGTATGAGTCAGTATATGATATTTGAGCCAAACAAACGAGTGAGACCAAATAATTCAATCGGGGTAGTTGCTTCCGAGTTTGAATTACATAAAATATAAGGACTAAAATTGATAAAATTAATGTTAAAATTACCAAAATGATAGGATTCACTAAATCTTGTAGTCACCTTATAGTTGTGTGCTGTACTAGCTAGTTTGGAATTTGCAGGTCATAGTAGGAAGCTTTTGGTATCTGATGAATACGTGAAGCATACATTTTTCCTTAAAATGTTGGATTTGTTTGAGAATATTTTTTGTTTGCACACGCTTTCAAAACACTGTTTTACCAACAATTATTTAAGGAATTGTTATTTTAATCTTTTTATGTAAAAGTTTGTACAAGAACAAACGCGATTACATTATCGTCAAATATACGGTTGCTTTTGCATTGACTCGAAACTAAACTTTCTATTCCCTTGTAAGATAGATGAGACCACTATGACTCCTCTCTTCTCGAGAATCTTATTTATTAAGTATATGTTTAAGTTCGACTTCAATGAAAAAATAAAACGGAACACCTATGAAGTATTTTCATTCTTCGCACGCCAAGAACACTGAGATTATAAGTGTTTTCCAACAAAAGCCATCAATAATTATGTGTTGTATTTGGTAAAAATTCACTCCAAAAGCATATAAAATTATGTCCTTAAGGAGGCTATAAGGCCATTTCTTCAATGCCTTTTGGGAACCACTTTGGGCACCAAATCAATATCTAAAAGTTATATATTTTGCTTTCTAATCACATGTATAGATCATTAAAAAGATTATGTTAATATTAAATATAATATTTTAACAGCTTAATAAAAAAGTTTTAATTTAAGCTATGTTTAAGCTTTGGAGACGGAATATGCAATTTAAAAACAATTATAATCACACAGTTTTATATGTCAAATTTGTTTCACATTTACAAGCAAACAATATCGCAGGCAGAACCCTTCATATGTTGTGACAAAAGAAGACAAATAAGAGCAAACCAAATATGAGAATTTTCAAAGTTCACAGTTGTGAAGAACAAACCTCTCAATTTAGAAAATATTGTAGATTTTTTAACTCAAACTCTACATGTGGTTAGTTTTAAAAATAATCCAAAATAATTGTTAACTTAAAGGATTGGATGCACTTTACAACGTGAAAGTTACACTTTAAACCTTATTTTAAAGTTACACGTCGTGTTATTCATTACTTATGCTCCTATTTCTATTTCACATTCCTTGTCATTGTAGTGGCCTTCCATCTAAGTTTTTCTTCATTGCTTGCAAGGAAGAAGATGATAATGTGTTTAGAAAATGAGAGACAAAAGTAAGAACACGTGAAATGGTTATGTCTTAGAAATGTCTAATTTTTTTTGTCATATGATAACTCTAAAAATTTAAAGTTGAAATGGCACAAAATAGTTAAAAAATCTAAATGAAAAGTCAAATAATTAAGGGGGTAAATTGTATTTTTAAAAATTTAAGATTTAACGTGTAACATAGTAATATTTTAAGAGTAAATATTTTTAACCCTATTGTTGAACTAGAGACTGGAGTCATTTGTAACACACTAATTCACTTACACATGCTATGCATGCCATTTGTACAATTTTTTAACAAAATACGTTAAATTATTACATGAATATTCATTGACATAATATTTTATAATATAATAATTCTAATCTATATTTATAATTTATAGTCTATAATATCTTAAAAGTGAATAGGAGATAAAAATTATTTTTAAATAATTTTATCGACTATTATTGATACATCACACAAAATAATCTTCTAATTTATACGTGCCATTTGGTAATTGATTACTTGTAGAATTATAATAAATTGATCATGAGCGTTAATATTTAATGATTCACCTATTTAATGACTTTTAAATAAACACCTAATGGATACATTATTTTTAAATTAATTTTAATTTGATAATTTTGAATGAATTGTAATAAACTATTTAAAAAGTTATAAATAACACTACGATTTCCTACTAGCATTCGAAAAGATAAAAAAATACTAAAACATATGAACAAAAAGAAATTATATAGAAAATTGATATTAGAATCATAAAAACATAATTGATTATGTTCAAGTATCTTAATATCATTGAACATTACCTCAAATATCCTTCTAATTTAAAGTAAACATTAATTTTTAAATTCATTCACCTATTTGATGAACTTAAAAAAAAAAGTAACTAATAAATAATTTTTAATTTAAATTTAATGTAATAAGTTTGAATAAATTATAACAAGTTATTTAAAATTTTATAAAGAAAACTGCAGCTATAAGTTTATACTAATTTGTTTTAATATAGAGAAAAAGTGAATTTTCTCTACAAATGTAATTCAATTATCACACTTTTATTAATGTAATTATCACACTTTTATTAATGTAATTACCACTATATTTTATATATTATTATAATTATTGTGTTATATAAATAAATATAGCTACACAAAATTTACAAAGAGAAATTAAATTTGTCATAAAAATGAAAAAGACTAAGTTTAAGACTAAGTTTAAAATAAAATATGAAATAAATAATTAATTTTAATACATCATTTTCTTCTAAAAAATTTGTAACACTTTTCTATTATATACTCTTAATTGTTTTCTAAGAAAATGCATTGTGATGCTAAATATAAAAGCATCAAATAAAAAATAAAAAAATAATATAAAGTGAAATACAATCATTTTTAATTCACATAAACACAACATAGTTATAAACAATAATTATAACTAAAAATTTAATAGGTTCAATACACGTGCATCGTACGTGTATTGACTAGTTGCCTAAAACAAGAGAAACAATCAAGAATTACTAAGATAAAATAATTCTGACGAGACAATTGAATTACCTCAAGTTATTTTATATAAATTTTCCACAAAAGCATATTTACACCAAATATAATAATCTTAAATTGCATCAATTATTTTAAAAATTATCATTCACAACCAAACATGTCAATCACGTTTTACCATCATTCAATCATCATGGTCATTCTAGATTTCACATACCAAACGGCAGCTTAACATAGTTTCCCTTCCAGACTGATGAGGCTTATACCGCCCAGATTCTCAAAATTTATCACATAAAGTCCGGATGTTGGGGGGAGGCTTGAAAACCAAATAACTGTAATACACATATCGGTATCAAACAATTGGGTCGATGTAAATTACATCATCGCATGGTATTTTAAAGGTGAAGTGCAGCTACAAATAGAAGCTTAGATAGAAGTATCATAGTGCAATTGGTCAAGTACAACAAAAAATGACATAATGCAAGGAACATGTCATCATCTTGCCACAACAAAGAAACAAGTAATTCTATTTATACATATTTGTGCAAAGAAAACTACAGGAGTCACTGAGTTGTTTACCACAAGTAAAGGATAGGATAACAGTCAGTTTTAGGCCTTTGCATGTTTTGATCTCAATCTAAGCTCCATTGGCGGGAGGGGCGAAAGATTATTAGGGTAAACTTGCCTTACCTTCTTTTTCAATGTCGATTTCCCTCACACCAGCACTTAGTGAAGAAGATGAATCGCATATTCCGTTCTTGTCCATCTCAATGCCATTCATTACATCATCTTCGTCCTCAATAAGTGAGCCATTCCTCCGTAGTTCTTTTACTTTCCGGAATTCATCATAATGAGCTCTTCTATGCTCCCTAAAACTCTTCTTATCCGTGTCTGAATCTGAAGGAATTTACAGCAAAAGGACAAGCACACAACCAAATGTCAAAGCAGTATTAATTATAATAACATATGATATGAGGATATAAATCACTTCATTATCCTTTGGAATATATCAAGTCAAGTTTAGTTGGCACATGTAAATTTGACTTAGGCGCCGTTTGGTATTTGAAATGGTGGCAATTAAATTGATGTCAAAACATGATTGTTATGTTTGGTTGTCGTGATAATCTATTGAGTAATTAATGCAATTTAACATTACTATGTTTGGTATAGATATAATTTCGTGGTAAACCAGTAAAACGTAACTTTGAAGCTAATTCAATTGTCACCTAAGGATTCATTTGCCTTGGTAATTTTGGATCGCTTCCCTTTTGGACGGAATTGTCTCGTCAGGAGTTAAATTAGAATTACCAGCAGTCCTAGGATTGCTGCCAACTTTAAAGATACTCCAAACAAACAAGAAAAATTAATTATCATGAGGATTGCCGCTTAGGATTACATGTACCAAACGGGGGCCCTTAGAATTACCGCTTAGGATTACATGTACCAAAAGGACCTTAGAATAATGCGTATGAAGAAGCTGATGACTACTTCCTTATCCTTGTGATTTCCATTTTCAGGTGTCAAAAATACAAGCTGAAAATGCAAATACTCGGCTTAAAAAATCCAATTTTATTTTCATCAAAATGTAACTTGTCCACCTAATAGTAGATACTGTACTTTCTTCAATATTCTTTATACTGTTAACACTAAAGTTATGTTATTGAATAGGTTAAGAACAAATAGTATGAAAACTCTAATTAAGATCAAATTGCCAAAATGTTTGAAATTAACGGAAAAAAGAAGGCCAACAAAAGAAAGTTCAGGATTTGTGGCCAAGTTTTATGAGGTCTCAGATGTCAATACGGACGTAGCTTTTCTGTAAGGGGAATTGGGGTGGTATAACTCACGACCTCTTGGGTATGGCTGCAGGGACTTAACCATCTGTGTCAAGCCATCTTAACTCTGACCCTTTAATATTTTAGAGAAAGTAGAGAATAAATACGAAAGAGCGTGCTCATAAATCCTCATCCATAAATGAATCAGAAATGAGGGACTTCAGAGATGCTAAGTAACAATAAGAAGTAAATAGAAAAGAATAAGCAATACCTTCGGCATCTTGTTCCATTGCATCTCCCTCATCCTCTGATGTTGACCAGCCACCAGATTGATTACTGTTCTTACCACTTGAAGAAGCCACATTATTCAATGCAGTCTGAATGGCTTCAGCATGCATTGCATTGTCAAAACAATCCTCAAAGCTACCACGGACAGGAGAAAGAGATCCTACATGAGTAAAGAAAAGAAAAAAAAAGATTCAGAAGACAACAAACAGAAAACAATACCTTTTGCCACTTGTAAAATATAGTATTTAAGAGAGCGACAATAATGATTTAACTGCCAAAATAATATTCAGTTCTAATTCTGAAAACCTTATCCATATTTCCATGGCTTACTGGGGAAAAAGTAAATAACATATGTGCAAATCGTCCTTTGATTGAAAGCAGAGAACATACCATCATCATCAATCATGGGGTGATACGGAGTTTTAGGCTCAGTGATTTTCTGCCTCACAGGTTTAGTAGCTTCAATCTTTTCGATATTCTCCTCATCCCATCTTACACGCCCTCTGTTTCTAACAATACCCAGAGAAAAAAAATCACACGATTCAAGCATTGAGTAAAGCCAAGCATAGGAAAAAAAACTGATTCTATGACTTGACTTATTGAATCAGAGCATATTCAACTATTGAATAACTGTAGACAATTTTCCAATAGCATCCAATAAATACATTTTTCCCCTCATGATATCATAGCATTCAATGGATAAATATGACTCTGTAACTAAAATTGGTAAGCAAAAAAAATGATCCTTCCAAGAACTCAAGATAAAAGTATCAAAGCTATGACAGTCTAGACTTAAAATCTAGTTCATGGACAAAAACCATATGGTCAATCAACTACTGCTCATTAAATACACAACCATAGCTTATCCTCAAAATCATTTCACTAAAGATCTATTACTTATTAATCTGAAGGAAAAGCATGACAGAACCACAGCTGAAGAGTGCTAGAAAATAAAAGGGTAACAAACAAATAGCACAAGTGCGAAATAGCATCCCTTACTTCATTTTGCTAAATTGGGATCTCCTCAAACGACTGAAGCACCCAACGATTCTGCACTTGAATTGTTTCTCACTGAAACAAATTAAACAACTTCACATAAATCACTGAAACAAACACGTTGGACTTCATTGTTTCAAATACCAAAAAAAAAAATCAATTCACCAGATTAAATAATTGTTTTGATAATGAACGCAGCATTGATGGTGTTATAACTTATAGCAGACCCAACCTTCTAATTCAGTTACATATAATTATATAAATGATGTAGTATACGAGCAATTTAAATTGTCAATCGATTAATAACATAGTAGATGAAAACCAACGAATAATGATGAAATTAATATGAATCCAAAACGACTGTAATAAAAATTGACGCATTTATCTAATTAATCAATTCCAGACATTCGTTCCAACAACATAATTAACTTCACTTAAACCTTCGAGATGTAAAATCTAAAGAAATCAAGATCCTTTTGTAACTCCGGCTTTGTTATCTAAAGAAATCAAGATCCGTTTGTAACTCCGGTTTTGTTATCTAAAGAAATCAAGATCCTTTTGTGACTCCGGTTTTGGTACCTGAACGAGGAGGAAAACAAAAGGATATTGGAAAAGAAAGCTGCAATAACAAATTCAGCTCCGACCCTTTTGCTGCAAAATCCAAAGGTTTCATTTCAGTCCAAAATTTTCCATTTACTTCCCCTTCATTTTCCCGGGGCTTCCCGGGAACCAAAAAGTAGCACCAAATAAAAAAAAATCAAACGATTACAGAAATGTAAATTAGTGAAAAAGATAGAAATATGAATGAAGAACAATGGACCTATTGAGCAACGGATTTTCCTTTTGTTCCTTCGAGTCGGCGGTGCGAGTCTCGTCTTTGTATTGTACTTTATCTACTTTTGGGCTTCCATCTTCCCGATTGACCCCGTAAGGGATTGGATGAGATCGAGTAAGGAGAACCGTTCCCTTGTTTGACTTTTAGACCAGTAGACCACTTCTATATTTCTTAGATTTTTCTTTTGCTATCATGTTTTGTTTAAGTAAAACGGATAACATTAAGAATAAAACATGTTAAGAAAAAATAAAAAAAAAATAGTGACGATGAAAGAAAAATAAAAAATAATCACACTCGAATCTCAAAAAAAATCAGTGTCACAAAACAAACCCTCCTCGAAAATAAACACAATGTTCAAAAATTTATATAATATATCATATATATGACATATATATGTAATATATTAATATATACAATATATATTATATAAATAATTGACGTCTGGAAGTAATTTTTTGCTGGTACTGAAATTTTTTTAGACACAATTTTTTTATTCTGGGACGTATGAAGTGATTATTTTTTATTTTTTTTATAGTTTGTATTTAAGTAAGCCTATATCATTAGGTATTTGCGAACAATATTTTCTTGAAAAAGATAGAAACAATATTGGAATTTTAAAACATATTCAATAATGATAGTAAAGTTCATAAATTGTTTTTGTACAAAAAATTTTAAAAACTATAATTAGAACAATTTTCAAATCAATTAAAACTAGAATTCGTGTTTGACAAATGTAGAGGAGAAAAAAGATTACTTAGGTCGTAGCCTAAAATCCAAGATCAGTCCACAAATGACCCAATAACATTAGATGAATGGCCCATGAAGAGACATCCACTACTCATCCGCCAAGACGCTCCTTAAGGTAGCGCCAAAGAGATCACCACCAAAGCATTGTCTCAGCCATGCTCGAATAGTGTTGGGCAAGACAAGGTCCGATGACATTAGGCTTTAGACTAAACCACAGACTGAGGCTGAGGCATCCACTACTCATCCGGCATCACCATAAACTAAGAGATTATATCAGAACATGGGTCTAATCTTGAGTCACGAGATCCAAACGTCAAGCTTCTTCCAAGAATTCACTCTGATGATCGAGGCCCATCAATATCCATTGAGGTAATTAGTCATGGAAAATCCACTCTACATGGAAACACCAGCTAAGGCAAATTCTCATAAGGGAAGCCTTAGCTGCCTTAGGACAATAATGAGTCAATTCCAAGAAAGGCAACTCCATGATCATGAACATTTTCCCTAAATATCATTTCCTTAATTAAAAGAATGAAGAAGATGCAACAAATGTGGATGAGATCACATTCGATCCTTATAAATAAATGATGTCCACTCGTTGACTATTCTAAAATACTCTATCGACTTGACAGTCGGTGTGTAGTAAGTGGGGCACCACTCCTGTGCCACGCCAACTACTATCATGATCAACCTTCATTTTATAAATTATTGGACAAATCATCAAACGACACGTGACTATCATCATGATCATAGATGGAAGCTGATTCTTCACATCTACGATAAAATTATTTTTAGGTAACTTTATTATTTCAAAAACATATAATAAAAATGGTCAAATCACTTACACTCTCTTCAGCTATCACTCTAAATAAAAGAAACTCCTTCAACTTCAAAATCTTCTCCAAATGTTTCTCAACTTTGACTACCAATCAAAAACACTTTATTCATCCATTTTTATGTTTCATCCCCATATAGCGCACGTATAGTGAAAGTTGAAAGGTGTAACTATTTTCAACCTAAATGGATTTTTAATTTTTAAAAATATCAATTTTGTTAATTTAATTCCTAAAATTACACATCATTATAATCAACATCTCGGCTTAGGAGTCTTTATTTACTTCTTTTATCCACATATTTGCTTTGCATAAAAAATTGGAGCACAGAGCTTGGTTGGATAATTTGAGGTATTTTACATGAGTTTATAGTTCTTATGGAAAGAGTATAAGTGTTCACAGCTCGATTTGATCGGTTAGTACTTAAATTTGTAATCAAACTGTTTTGATTGATTCTCTAATAATCAAGTTGAACCGATTACAGTAAAAGAATTAAATCAAATTTGAAAAGTCAATTTGATTTGGTCAGTTATGATTGGATTTGAGCAGTCAAGCGGTGGGACCTAATACCAAATCCGTCCTCATTCGTTTAGCACTCATCTACCTAATATCTAGGTTTTAAGGAGTGTTTGAAATGAGACCCAACTCAGATGGTAAACAAATTATCATACCACAACGGTTAGAATTGGTTCGGTAGGATTTGTTGTGATTTAATGCCCAAGTCATTTCCTCAAATTTCCTAAAGACAATCCCCCAAAATCCCTAAATCTTTCATTAATCCCTAAAATATTAAGTCTTCGTCGGTTCGGTTCGAACCCGACTGAAACAATGATATTAAATGAACCAACCGAACCAGATCAATTTGGCGAGGAATTTTGACTCAGGTGTGTATATATAACAAAATAAATACAAATAATGTTAAGTCTTAATGGGTCGGTTTGCTACAAAATGACCACAAACTTTACTTAAAGACAATGATACTAAATTAGCCAACCAAACCGTCTTGGTTTTGGCCCGGTCCAGTTCGGTTTGTTTGTTCTTCGAATTTTTAATACCCTAGGAAAGAAAACTTTTACAGGAATTAGGGGTGTTCAATTTTGAACCGGATTGACCAAACAAAACCGAACCGAAAAATAATTGATTCGGTCAGTTTTATGAGTGTATACGGTTCAATTTAATTTTAAAATATAGAAAACTACAGTTTTAATTTGATTCAAAATTTTATCAAATTTTAAATTAAACCGAACCAAACCAGATATTTACTAACGCTATATCGTCTTTATAACAAGTTTAGACATGTGCCTTCCTTTAAGATGGTGCGTTTTGGATCCTATTTACACACCATTAGGGTTTATTGCCTCTCTCATTTCTCTCTCCCCTCTCTTGATCGATTGGTAATTTCTTTCTTTTTTTATAGTACTTCAAAAGCAGCCAACAAGCGAGGACGTAGTAGAGACATAGAAGCAAGTCTCGTGTCCTTTTATAGTTTTGAAATGATATTTTTTGGGTTTTAGATCTACTCGATGGAGTGTTTACTTATTTTCAAATATCTTTTTGTTGGAAAATTTCCTAAATTTTTCTTTTAGTTTACCACTGTTAATCAGATGGTTTCACCGAAACTATCAGCTCAATTCGGTTTGATTTTTATTATTAGTTCAATTCTAAATGTAGGTAAATCGATATGTTTGGTTCTATTCAATTTTAAGTCGGCAACTAAATCGAACTAAACTGTGACATCCTTAACAAGAGTTATAAGGTGAGGCTACTCATATTTATATAAACTGTCCAGTGATCACCAATCTCTTACAAAACTGAAAGAGATGGATCACCTCAAGAATATGAGGTACGATCTGCTTTTGCTTATGCAGAAGCTATGAATATTTGCAAAAATATGGTTGCAAAAGTTTGAGGGAATTTTAGCTTTGTTTCTAAGTTCTAGTCTTTCTAGAAGGATTTTGCAGTAAACTTTTTATTTCTTTGTTGAAAAGTCAAAATTTTCATTGCTTTTTATATCTTCCACATACTCAAAAAGTTGATTCATCAGTTGCATGGCCTAAAGTTACTGTAGAATTAATATGACAATTAAGAGTGGGTGAATTGATTTATCGTGTTTAAATTAAAAAAAAATTGCTCTCAAATAAAAATATGAATGTTCAAGAATGAACTCTAAATTTTTACGAGTTTAATGTATGAAAGATAAATAAAAAAGAAACAGATAAAAGAGTTACATTAAAGAGTGCTTGCAATAATGTAAATGACGAAATGTAAAGCAAACAAATAAAATAAACGAAAACTTAAAGTGCGGAACTTGAATTATAAAAACTCAGAGTGCAGAAATTAAGTGCGAAAAATAAATAGAAAGAAATAAAAAGAGGAGAAGAAGAAGAAGATAGACATACGATATTTCTATATGGTTCGAAAAATCTCTTCCCTACATCCATACTCCAAGTCCCCATTGGTCACCTGTGATCACCAATCTCTTACAAAACTGAAAGAGATCGATCACCTCAAGAATATGAGGTACGATCTGCTTTTTCTTATGCAGAAGCTATGAATATTTGCAAAAATATGGTTGCAAAAGTTTGAGGGAATTTTAGCTTTGTTTCTAAGTTCTAGTCTTTCTAGAAGGATTTTGCAGTAAACTTTTTATTTCTTTGTTGAAAAGTCAAAATTTTCATTGCTTTTTATATCTTCCACATACTCAAAAAGTTGATTCATCATTTGCATGGCCTAAGGTTACTGTAGAATTAATATGACAATTAAGAGTGGGTGAATTGATTTATCGTGTTTAAATTAAAAAAAAAATTGCTCTCAAATAAAAATATGAAGGTTCAAGAATGAACTCTAAAATTCTACGAGTTTAATGTATGAAAGATAAATAAAAAAGAAACAGATAAAAGAGTTACATTAAAGAGTGCTTGCAATAATGTAAATGACGAAATGTAAAGCAAACAAATAAAATAAACGAAAACTTAAAGTGCGGAACTTGAATTATAAAAACTCAGAGTGCAGAAATTAAGTGCGAAAAATAAATAGAAAGAAATAAAAAGAGGAGAAGAAGAAGAAGATAGACATACGATATTTCTATATGGTTCGAAAAATCTCTTCCCTACATCCATACTCCAAGTCCCCATTGGAGATATTTATTCTCACGATCTTCTTACATTGTGATTATTAAACCTTACAAACTCAATTGGTTTATGGGTGAGAACTAAATCTTACAAAGTGCTTTGAGATTAATTGGCTATTACAATAACTATCTCAAAAGAGTAGAATTTGCAATCTAAGCTCACAAAAAAATTATCTTGCTCATTGAAGAAATGTGCAAGTATAAAGCTAAAATATTAAGGGAGATTTAAGATAGTTTTGGCAAGACGATCCGAGGCTGAAGCGACAAGATGATCTGAGGCTGAAGGAGCAAGTTGATCTAAGGCTGAAGTGTCAAGTCGATCCAAGGCTAAGGTGGCGAGTCGTCCGAGGTCGAGGTGACTAGTCCATCTGGGGATGAAGTAGCAAGTCGTCCGAGGTCGAGGTGACTAGTCCATCTGGGGCTGAAGCAGCAAGTCGATCCAAGGTTGAGGCTGAAGTGAGAGCTTTGGAGGTAGAGGATGGAGTTGACGATGTGACTTCTGCTCCTCAAGAAACGGGCAACAATTTTTAAAATAGATGATATTATGATATCAATAACTAGGGAATGACTTCTTACCTGAGGGAAATATACTCGATTTCTGACTCTATTACCCTTCACATTCTAGGGTCAGGAGAACTTACTAGCAGTCCTCCTCCAGGTGAGGTGACCTTTTGCCAATCCTTTTTAGTGGCTGTGTACGTCCTCATTTTAATGATCTAGTCAGAGTTATACTTCATTAGTTTAGGTTGGCCTCTCGTCAGTTTTTCCCGAATGATTAACGATATGTATTAAGCTTGTCTTTCATGAGGACAAATTTATTACATTTGAATTTTGATTTTAGTATTGTTGAATAGGAGATGCTCTACTTTGTATGTCTTTATAAGGCATTATGAGCTAAATCCTTACTTTACTGATATGGTATTTTCTATATAGCTTGGATATCATTTTAGTCGATTCTAGTTTATTGTAACATATTTTATACTTGTACTTCGCCTTATATATATTGTTGTGGAGTTTAGTCTGGTCACATATCTTGTTCGCTTCCTCTTGGAAGAGCACAAGTTAATATGCACTTTCATGAGGTTCAGCCTTTATGCATTTAACAGTTGTACTTCTTGTGTTCACTTCCTTTGGAAGAGCACAAGTTAATATGTACTTTCATAGGGTTTAGCCTTTATGCACTTAATAGTTGTACTTCTTGTATTCACTTCCTTTGGAAGAGCACAAATTAATATGCATTGTCGTGGGGTTCAACGACTATGCACTCAATAGTTGTAATTATTGTGTTCGCTTCCTTTGAAAAAGCTAAAGTTAATATGTGCTGTCGTGGGGTTCAACATCTATACATTTGATAGTTATAATTCATGTTTTCGCTTCCTTTGGAACAGAACAAGTCAAAATGCATTGTCGTGGGGTTCGACCTCTATGTATTTGGTTATTATAGGAACCAATTTACGTATCCATTACTTGGGATAAAACTATTTTATTCGATAAAGATCACATACATCATGGATAAATATATTTTTTAAGTGTTCAGCGTTCCATGAATGTTAAAGGTTATTACCTTTAGCGTCCTACAACTCTTAACATCCTGGCCTAATTATCATCGTGATTGTGTACGGTCCATCCCAAATAGGATCTAATGACCCTCTGGTGTGGTTGCCCCTGACTTTTGTCTTCTTTAGGCCCTTTTCTTCCTCTATTCTTTTTGCGATCGATTTGTTCCCCTCTATGTGCTGATAAGAGCTTGGTTGCACTCATGTACTTCCGGGCTCTCCTCATCAATTCTGCAAAATTCGTAGGGGGGTTCTTAGCAAGTGACCATAACAATTTGTCATCTTGTAGCCCTAAAAGAAGGGCTATCAGGGCGATATAATCGGTGTATCCATCGACTTTTAAGGCTTCTGTGTTGAACTAGACAACATAATCTCACAAATTCTCATATTTTCTTTGTCTGATTGTGATGAGGTGGTTTGCAGGATTCCTTTGATCCCTTCCTCCCAGGATTTAATGTATAAATAATTTGTCGAGCTGAGAAAATGATGAGATTGAGGTTTGCTTCAACTATCTCTACCATGCTCGTGTGGATGAGGTGAGGGTAATAGGGAAAGTGTTACACATGATGGCCATAGGAGTTCGTTGGAGCTCCATCCACGTCTTGAATGTTTCTAGATGCTCGGTCGGATCCTTATTTCTATCATACAATGTAATGGCAGGCATTTTGAATCGTGATGGCATCTCCGCTCTCATTATCTCCTTTATGAATGGTGGTTTGGCTTGCTCCATGAGAGACTCTGCCGAAAATGGGATTTGATTATGAAACGCCTTCTGCATGTTTTCAATTTAAGCTCTTAATCTTTCTATCTCGACCCCGTACCCCGTGTCACTGTCTGATGTGGCTTCAACCTCTGTCCAAGTTTTTCTTTCTTGGGATGTTCTTCTAGGGCGTTTGGATAGTTCCGCATGCTCGGGTTGATCGTCCGAACCTTCGAGATCAGACTCGTGATAGTTCGAGCAGTGGGTTGGATCCATATGGTTCACAACCTTAGTGAGTATTCAGACTTATTGTTCAAAGGTGACAATTTCATCCTGCTGAGTCATTGTACGTCTCCGGCGGGCACGCCCTTACATTGTACTATCTCGCGAAGGCTGACATCATTAATCAGTCCAACTTATTTATGTACTAAGACTAATGGGTTGGAACTCAACAATTGGCCCATAGATTGTATGATCTGGTGAAGGCTGCCATCATTAGTCAGTCCAGCTCATTTATGTACTAAGACTAATGGGTTGGAACTCAACCATTGACCATTTGATTGTACGATTTGGCCAAGGATGACGTCATTGATTAGTCCAACTTATTATTGTACTAAGTTGTATCGATTGGAGCTCAACCAATAGTCCATTTGCTTTAATCATTCTTCCAGAGTTAGACTAATTTGTACTTGGTTTTAGATATTTAGTACTTTGCTTTTCGTGTTGGATTTTTATTGGTTAAGGTGCTTTATATGTGGCTGATGGACTGTGTCATCGTTGATATTTATGCTTTGACCTATTCATGTCTACCACGATAAGGTTAATTTGGTTCCTTCCCGCTCTCTCAATCTATGACTTAGGCATTACTGATGATGGGTCTTAGTTTTCTAACTGTTTTGGGACTGTATTATTATGGAACCATACAAAATGTATCATTTTAAATATCGACTAGGGGTTCATCTATTTCTTACTGAAGTATATCCCTTTAATATTAAAGACGCATCCTGGGTCTATCACAGATACTTGGGCTTAGTCTCAATTTATCATCGGAGTGGGGGAACTTGGTTTGATATGCTTTGAGGACCTCAACCTTATACTGTGGTTTGTATCCTTTGGGGACCTTGGCATATTGCCAAGGTCTTACACCTTCCCTTTGTTAGGGGCCTTAGCTTAACGTCGAGGTCTTGTCCCTTAAGACCTCAGCCAGATGTCGAGGTCTTGCCGTTAAGGACCCCAGCGAGATGCCGAGGTCTTGCTTTGTCTGGGACCTCAGCACCTTTTTCAAGGGCCTCGACCAAATGTCGATGGCTATCGAGGTCTTTCTTTTTTCAACTAAATATTATTAAGATTAAAAAATTTGACATCACTTTAGGATTTTTAATTTTATGAATTTATCTTGGTGAAATATTATGGCATAAAATTTACCCCCTAGTCCTGTGACTTTCAGGCATCTAGACTCATAGGACTATGACCTTTCATTTTGTCAAGAGCACAGATGGCTGGGTATTGAAGTGACTTTTCCTTATAAGCTTACTTTCTACGTAAGTCACGGTGATCTGAGCCTCACATCTAAACCTTCCTTGGATGGTAAGATCATTAATGACCTCTTATAACCAAAGGGTGTGCGTTTCATCCTTTTCACATCTTTTCTCTTCTCATTCATAATTTTTTCTTTGTTAAGAGCTTAGGATGTCTTCAGCTTCTAACTCTCAAAATGATTTTTTGTTTGAGGCGTCAGATCAAGGCACCTTGGAATCCTCTTATGCTTCTAAGGACTTTGTGCTAGTTGCTCGAATCAAAGGTTTATTATATCGTCCATGTATGGGGGGCGGGGTTGACATAATCATGGATGATACTGAGGGTCGAATACACTTTCGCTTAGTTTCAGAAGAGGAGCAGCGGACAAGACCTTTAGCTCGACTCTTTGATTTGGCTCATGGTGACCCCATAGCTGATGGTAGGCATGTCGCAATCAGAGGTTATCGTGGGCCTTCAAGGGTTAGGACTTCATCTTCATCGTCGAACATTGGTGGAAGTTCATCGCAAGCCGAGGTGCACTCGCGGGTCGTTAGTGAATCAATATGGGGCTGAAGTGGTGGATAGATCTGTGGCTGACATGATGACTCGATCTGGGGCAGAAGTGAGGGTGATTTGACCTAAGGCCAAGACGACGATTTTGAGACTAGAGTGACAAGTCGATCTGGGGTCGAAGCGACAAGATGATCTGAGGCCAGAGCGACTAGTCGATCCGAGGCCAAAGTGGAAAGATGATCTGAGGCAGAAGCACCAAGTAGATCCAAGGCCAAAACATCAAGTCAATCTGAGGTCGAGGCAGCGAGTCGATCCGAGGCCGAGGTGACTAGTCGATCTGAGGGTGAAGCAGCAAGTCGATCCAAGGTAATGGCCGAAGTGAGTGCTTTTGAGGTAGAGGATGAGGTTGGCAATGAGACTTCATCTCCTCAAGAAACGGGTAACAATTTTTAAAATAGATGACATAATGACATGAATAACTAAGGAAGAACTTCTTAGCCTGAGGGAAATTTACTCGATTCCTGACTCTATTATCCTTCATATTCTAGGGCCAGGAGACCTTGCTAGATGTCCTCCTTTAGGCGAGGTGGCCTTTTGCCAATCCTTTTTAGTGGCTGTGTACAACCTCATTTTAATGATCTACTCAGAGTTATGCTTCATTAGTTTAGGTTGACCTCTCGTCAATTCGTCCCGTACGCTTAACGATATGTATTAAGCTTGTCATGTGGACAAATTTATTACATTTGGATTTTGATTTTAGTATTGTTGAATAGGCGATGCTCTACTTTGCATTTGTCTTTATAAGGCCTTATAAGCCAAATCCTTACTTTGTTGATATGGTATTTGCTATATAACTTGGATATCATTTTAGTCGATTCTAGTTTGTTGTAACATATTTTATACTTATACTTCGCCTCATTTATGTTGTCGTGGAGTTTAGTCTGGTCGCATATCATTTTCGCTTTCTCTTAGAAGAGCACAAGTTAATATGCACTGCCATGGGGTTCGGCCTCTATGCATTTAGCAGTTGTACTTCTTGTGTTTGCTTCCTTTGGAAGAGCACAAGTTAATATATATCGTCATTGCGTTTGGCCTCTATGCACTTAATAGTTATACTTCTTGTGTTCGCTTTCTTTGGAAGAGCACAAGTTAATATGCACTGTCGTGGAGTTTGACATCTATGCACTTAATAGTTGTACTTCTTGTGTTCGCTTCCTTTGGCAGAGCATAAGTCAATATGCACTGTCGTGGGGTTTAGCCTCTATGCGTTTAATAGTTGTACTTCTTGTGTTCGCTTCTTTTGGAAGAGCACAAGTCAATATGCACTATCATGGGGTTCGGCCTCTATGCATTTAATAGTTGTACTTTTTGTGTTCGCTTCCTTTGGAAGAGCACAAGTTAATATGCTTAGGGGTGTGCAGATTTTTAAGAACCGATCGAACTGAACCGAATCGGTTCGGTAGGTTCTTTTGCTATACAATTGTAATCAGTTCGGTTTAATAACTGTAATTTCAGTTCATTTACATTTCTCAATAAATTTGTAGTCAGTTTGAACCGATTACAACCATATAATATTTTTTTATTATTGAAGTTAAAATAAACCATAAACCAAAACTAAAGCCTTTAGTTTATAGAATTATATTTTTAAAATTATTGGAGATTAGTATATGGAGTAATAGATATTATATTTGATTATTGAATGTATTGATGTTTTGAGTTTAAATTTTTCTTGATATTTTAAAAATATTTATAGGTGCGGCTAGACCAGTTACAAGTAAAAAAACTAAACCGATTACTTTGGTTACATTCGGCTTTGTTCTAATGGTTACTTCGGTTCGGTTATTTAGGTAACTGGTGAATTCAGTTCGATTATAAATTTTTCTTAATAACTAACCGAACCGAACCGTGCACTCCCCTAAATATGCTTTGTCGTGGGGTTCAACATATATGCATTTAATAGTTGCACTTATTGTGTTCATTTTTTTGGAAGAGCATAAGTCAATATGCACTGTTGTGGGGTTCAACATCTATGCATTTGATAGTTATAATTCTCGTGTTCGCTTCCTTTGGAAGAGAACAAGTCAAAATGTTGTGCTGTGGGTTCAGCCTCTACATATTTGGTTAGGATATGAACCAATTTATATATCCATTACTTGGGATATACACCATAAAGATCCCACACATCATAGATAAATATTTTTTTATGTGTTCAACATTCCATGAGTGTTGAAGGTTATTACCTTTGGCGTCCTACAACTCGTAAAATCCTGGCCTAATTATCCTCGTTACTCTGTACGATCCATCCCAATTAGGACCTAATGACCCTCTGGTGTGGTTGCCCCCGAATTCTGCCTTCCTTAGCCCATCTCTTCCTCTATTCTTTTTGCGGTCGATTTATTCTCCTCTATGGGATGAAAAGAGCTTGGTTGCACTCATGTACTTCTGGGCTCTCCTCATCAATTCTGCAAAGTTTGTAGGGGGCTTCTTTACTAGTGACCATAAAAATTTGTCATCTCACAGCCCTAAAAGAAGGGCTATAAGGGCGATATAATCGAGATATCCATCGATTTTCAAGGCTTTCGTATTGAACTAGACTACATAATCTCACAAATTCTCATATTTTCTTTGTCTGATTGTGAGGAGGTTTTTACATGTTTCCTTTTATCCATTCCTCCCAAGAACTGATGTATAAATAATTTGCCCAGCTCAGAAAAGGATGAGATTGAGTCTGGATTCAACTGTCTGTACCATCATCACGCGGATGCGGTGAGGGTAATAGGGAAAACGTTGCACATAATGGCCATAGGAGTTCCTTGGAGCTCCATCCACGTCTTGAATGTTTCAAGATGCTTGGTCGGATCCTTACTTCCATCATACGGTGTAATGGCAGGAATTTTGAATCGTGATGGCATCTCCACTCTCATCATCTCCTCTATGAATGGTGGTTCTGCTTGCTACATAAGAGACTCAGTCGAAAAGGGCCTTCTCCATGTTTTTGATTTGAGCTCTTAATCTTTCTATCTTGACCCCATACCATGAGTCACTGTCTGCTATGGCTTCAGCCTCTGGTTGGGTTTTTCTTTCTTGGGTTTTTCTTTCTTGGGCCATTCTTCTAGGGCGTTTAGATGGTTCCGCATGGTTCGGTTGATCGTTCGAATCTTCAAGATTAGACTCGTGATAGTTGGAACAGTGGGTTGGTTCCAGGTGGTTCAAAGCCTCAGTGAGTATTCACACTTGTTGTTCTAAGGCGGCAATTTTATCCCGTTGAGTCATTGTCGGTCTCCAGCGAGCAGGCCTCTAACGAGGTTAGGGCAATATGGGGTTTGGTGCTTCGGATGCTCGTACTGAGCGTGAAGCAACGGTCTGGATTCTGCTAGATCTTCTTCTCATCTTATGTGCAGAGGCACGAAAGATGTGAAAACTAAAATGAGATTTTTAACTTTAGAAGTTATGTCGTCCCCACAGACGGCGCCAAATGTTTTAAGGTGATTTTGGATGAAGTGATAATGAGGATAGATAAAGAAGTCAATGAAACCTTTTATGCAAAAGGGGTGGAATCTTCATCTTTGGACATTATCCTTCAAAAAATGCAAATGGGGAATGACTTTGGAGTTCTTCATCCTTGGACTTTATCCTTCAAAAACTGCAAATGAGGGAAGGCAACTAGCATGACCAAGTAAAAGGGGTGGTCCACTTGCTTCCCCTCCGAAGATTAAGTTAGAACAGAAGGGAATAATCAAGTCTAAAATGTAGTAGGAGGATTATTGCATACTTTTTCACCATGATATCCCACCTATTTATAATGTGAGCATGATTGATTGAAGCTATAGAATTATTGTATGACATCTCCTATACTTCCAATATCATTCGTTCCTTCTCTGTTCCACCAATAGGGAATTACTTTGTAGTTCTTTCAATCTTTCACCTCACTCATTGGCTCGTGAAGAGTACGAACTAACTAAGGCTGATGTCATTAGTCAGTCCAACTTATTTATGTACTCAGACTAATGGGTTGGAACTTAATCATTGACCTTTGGATTGTACGATCTTGCCAAATCTGACATCATTAGTCAATCCAACTCATTTATGTACTAAAACTAATGGGTTGGAACTCAACCATTAGCCCTTGGATTGTACTATCTGGCGAAAGTTGACATCACTAGTCAGTCTAGCTCATTTATGTACTAAGACTAATGGGTTGGAACTCAACCATTGGCCCTTTGATTGTACGACTTGGCCAAGGATGACGTCATTGATTAGTCCAACTTATTATTGTACTAAGTTGTATCGACCTGGAGCTCAACCGTTGGTTCATTTGCTTTAATCATTCTTCCGGTGTGAGACTAGTTTGTACTTGGTTTCAGATATTTGGTACTTTGCTATTCGTGTTGGCTTTTTATTAGGATACGGAAATTTTTATGACAGACTTTGAGTTTTTTGGGATACGGAAATTCTCGAACTACTGAGGTGAATGATTATTTTAGGGATACCGAGAATAACTCCCTTGCTTTGATTTCCAAAAAAAATAAAAAATTACTTTCCAATGGTCTTTGTACTACCCATTAAAGATAATTTATTTTGTTTCATTTTTATGACAGAAGATATACCTAATGAGACATTCAAAAATTAATTTCATTCACTTTTTACTATTACATTCTTCTTTCTTTAAAACTAATTTAGATAACATTTTGATTAAATTTGATAACCATTTTTTAATAATGGGTGTTGTTGGAGTGCCAATACCTTCCCTACACATAAATTACTCTCGAACCAATTTTGAGTTTTCGTAGGCCAAAATTTATGTTTTCAAAAGTGGGTAAATTAATCACGCCTTAAAATGATTGGTAGAGACTCCAAATTTTTTTTCTTAAAATGATTTTTCAATTGCTGCTTCGCGTCGCATGCACGTTGCGATGGCTTGGTGACTCCATTGGGAGGCAATTGGTCTAACCATTTTTAGATTGATAGAGAATCAAGCCCAAATTTTATCATACACTATCTTTTTTGTATGGTTCTTTGTTTGTTTATTTGATTTATTATTTTTCTCATTCATGCTTGTAGTTGTATATAGTTCATTTTTATGAAGTATATTTCTTTACATAATTTCTAATTTTACACACACACTAGCCCCATACCCGGGTTTTTTCTTTAGGATTAGCGAGAATGAATAGTGAAATGTCTTAATGAAATTACAGTTGCAGTGCAGGCTCATGAAAGTTCTCACTCAGACCGGCCCTTTCAGGATACAGTTTGGGGGGCCATGTACTCCGTTTGGATAACAGTGTGGATAACCTGAGAGGCTCTTAAGATATTTGAGATTCTAACCATACATGCATTTGGTTTTTAGGACCAATCTCATGACCAATGTTTGATAGAAATATAGATTCTGCTTAAATATGATATCATGAATAAATTTGTCTTACACTACTTAAACATTTATTTCCCTCCCCATTGTTTCACTTCTGACTTCGTCTTTCTTTTTTGCATATATGCATCATGCTGCGTAATATGGATTGTAAAGAAGTGTTCAATTCATTCATATTTTAGAGACCATGACTTCCACTGTGAGTGTGATAGAATATCAAGTTACAGTAGCTCAATGGTCAGAGGAAACGTAGAAACAAAAAGGAGATTGTCAGAAAAAGGAGGATGTCATTCTTCTACAATCAATCACTAAGATAGAGTTCTCACACATTGACTTGAAAATGTTGAAGAAAATATGGGAGAATTTTTCACCAGAGCAAAAAAATATGTTTATTGGCAAATATGGTCACATCACTTATCTTCTGTATATTCCAGTCATGGCTCCCATTCTTCAGGCTTTAATGCATTTTTTGGACCCTTTGTACATAATTTTTACCTTTGGAACAATTGATCTTGCTCCTACAATTGAGGAATATGAAGCCCTACCGAATGTCAGACTACAAAACATAGACAAAGTTTATAATTATGACAAAAAGATCATGTTGAAGATAGCTTTATCTAAGCTCTTGGGTGTTTTCCATGCATCTGAGATTGAGAAAAGGCTGAAAATTAAAGGGGGGAATGGGTGTGTTTCGTTGGATTACCTCCTAGATATCTCCCAAAATGTCTTGATGGAAGATAAGGGTATTGCTCTTTATGCTCTGTGTATTTATGGCACCGTGTTGTTTCCAAAGATCCAAGGTTATGTGGATGATACAGTGATAAAAATGTTCCTTCAAGTTGAACATGGTGTTAACCCTGTTATCTTAATTCTCGCTAAAACTTTTCATTCCTTAAATCACATCCGAGTGTCTGGAAAAGGAAAGTTCATCGGCTCTCCATCTCTTTTTTGTATTTGGATTCTTAGCCATATAATATGTCCACCTGATTACAAATGTCCTCAAGTTAAGTTTTGAATCCCATGGATGAAAACAAGAATCCCTATTACAGAATTTGAAATGGCAAAATAGAATCCGTAGTTTCCCATAAATGGGGCGTGGCTCTCACACCTATCAAAGTTGAAAGATGAGGATGTTATTTGAAAATCCCACCAGATGTCGTTGACATCGATGATATAGAGATGTGACAACTTTCAAATGGTCCCGCTTCCAGAACCATTGGGTTGTACTAGTTATGCTCCGTTAATGGTGCTTCGTCAATTATACATAAGACAGTCTATCACTATCATGTATGCATTAAAAGATATTGAAACTAGTTACGATTATCAAGATATTGAACAAAAACTGCAGCAGTTGATTGGAGCTTGGGAAATAATGAGAATGATGCAAAATGAGAAGAATCACATGAACTACACAAAGGAGTATGAAGCGTGGCTTGAGAGTAGAAGCAAAGTTATTATTGCCTTACCAGTTGAGATCTATAATCATTAAAATCACCGTTGAGGTGAATTTGTCTGATAAACACAGGATCGAAGCTAAAGCGGAAAAACTCAGAGTTGGGAACTGACACTCGCCAACTGAACAATAAAATTAGAAAGATGGCAGAAGACAATGGGAGTTTATGAGGGGTAATTTACGAATAGGAGGATCAAATCACGAAGTTAGAAAGGAAAGTTAAGCTTGTACAAGAGGTTTTAGAAGAGGTGAAGGGGATTGTCGATAAGAAAAATGCGTACATCGATGAGTTAGAAGAACAATATGACTCATTACGATGAATCGCTGATAATTTACAAGTTGATTTAGAGAATAAAAAAGTTAGGAAGATCAAGGTCTACAAATTATTGTGAAGAACTATTGAAACTCATCGCAAGCATCGAGCACTAAGTTAGTTTTGGAGGTTATCTCCTCAAAGTATTTGTGTTGATATTTTGATATGAAATTTAATGAGGATTACATTTTTCTTATAATTGTTCTTTTAAATTATTGTTGAATAATTTATATAAATATCTTATAATTTCATATTCATCAATGAGACTATGACCTTGTATTAGTACGAGATTGTTAAGATCATAGATAATAAATAATAAATAAAATTGTCAGTAACATATTAATGTATAGAATCTTTAATGAATGTTTACTAGTACAGTTCACTAAGTATTATGAATGCGTGTGATCTAGAACCAGATGATTGATGTATATAGGCATCGTAGTGAATGTACTTTATATAATGAGATTATATATGACTGGACCGATGCGAATTAATATCTTTATCAACGTGTCATTTATCACAAAGATTTAATACACATCAATTCGATGATCATATGTAGATCAATCTGAATCCTGAGTAGTCATGAATTCTTATGCATATCTATTGGATCTTTTATTCACTCGTTAAGGTTTGATTGTAAAATAGGCTAGTGACTTTTGTTAGGACATTCAATGATGTGGATGGCTGGGAACATGACCTTACAAGATTTGGAATCCAAGTTTTCATAACGGATCGTATATTGGTTCCCTTAAGTGCTAATTCCGGAACTGAATGGTTATTGAGTTCAAATTTATAATAAGATTATAAATTAGTCATTCACTGGTAAATTAATGTTACTTAAGGATCAAGTGGTATTTAGAAGGGTAAAAGAGTGATTTTGACCAGTTCTAATTTATGAACCAATAATTAGAGCACAAAACTACATGAAATGATTAGATCAGTAAGCTACATGAACATACTCTGTAAATATATTCTATAATGACTAAGAATTCAATTCTATATTTATAGTGGAGTAATAATAAAATTAATAAATAATATTATTTAATTAAAGAGTTTAATAAATAATGTGATTTATTAGAGTTTAGGATAGATCCATGGTCTCCAAGTCACATCTATATTACGCAGTTTATGGTGTGAATATTTTAAGAAATGAGAAAAAGACTGACTCGCAAAGCAAGTTTTATTCTCAGTCAAGTACATAATTATAAAATAATTATATGTGATTAATTAATTGAATTATTTATATATAAATATCATTTTTATAAATTATATATATAATTATCGATTATTTTTTAATTTATCAATAAGTGAGACAGAATATCTAATTTATAAAATTAAATAATTAAATTATTATTATTATATAATAATCTAAATCAACTAAATCTGTTATTTGTTAAATAACAGATAATTTAGTTGATAGAGATAATCAGATATACTAATTTTGAATT
>QANY01008030.1:623759-640128 GCA_003255025.1 Datisca glomerata
CATTATTTATTAAACTCTTTAATTAAATAATATTATTTATTAATTTTATTATTACTCCATTATAAATATAGAATTGAACTCTTAGTCATTATAGAATATATTTACAGAGTATGTTCATGTAGCTTACTGATCTAATCATTTCATGTAGTTTTATCCTCCAATTATTGGTTCGTAAATTAAAGCTGGTCAAAATTACCCTTTTACCCCTCTAAATATCACTTAATCCTTAAGTATCATTAATTTACTAGTGAATGACTAATTTATAATCTTATTATAAATTTGAGCTCAATAACCATTCAGTTTCAGAATTAACACTTAAGAGAATTAATATACGATCCGTTAGAAAAACTTAGATTCCAAATCTTGTAAGATCATGTTCCTAGCCATCCATATCGTTGAATCTCCAAAACAAAAGTACTAGCATGTTTTACAAACAAAACTTAATGAGTGAATCAAAGGATCCAATAGACATGTATATGAGTTTATGACTACTAAGGATTCATAGTGATCTATATATGATCATCAAATTGATGTTTATTAAATTTTTTACTATAAAAAGCACGTTGGTAAAGATATTACTTCAAAATCGGTCCAATCATATATAATCTCATTATATAAAGTATCTTCATTAAGATGTCTATCCACATTAATGATCCGGATCTAGATCACACGCGTTCATAATGCTTAGTGAACCGTACTAGCAACCATTCATTAAAGATTCTATACTTTAATATGTTACCAACAATTTTATTCATTATTTATGACCTTAATCATCTTGTACTAATACAATATCATAGTCTCATTAGTGAATCTGGAATTTTTAAATATTTATATAAATTATTCGACGATAATTTAAAAGAACAGTTATAAGAAAAATATAATCCTCATTAAATTTCATATCAAAATGTCAATACACATGCTTTGAGAGCATAACACCGAACAATCTCTCACTTTCCCTAGAGTAAATGTGGTATCTCTCTTAATCTCATGCTACACACGTGACCATCAAATGACTTCGCTTGAAGTGTCTTTGTAAAAGGATCAGCTAGGTTATGTTTCGACGTTATCTTCATAACAGTCACATTCTCTCGATGAACAATCTCTCTTATAAGATGATATTTCTTATGTATATGCTTGCACCTGTTGTGACTCCTCGATTCCTTGGACTTCCTTATCGCCCCACTGTTATCACAGTACGAGATCGATGCTGAATTGTACTTCTCCAGACTACAGCTCTTCCACTTACGGTGAATACTGATCCAGACTTCAACTTTCGAATATCTCTATCTATTTGAAAATCAGAATCAGTATATCTAGTGGGTTCACGTCTCCACCTGAATAAACAAGCATATAGTTTCTCATTCTCCTAAGATACTTGAGAATGTGCTTTACTGTAATCTAGTGTTCTAAACATGAATTCGATTGATAACGACTGACAATTTTCACTGCATAACAGATGTCCGGTCTCATATATAACATGACATATATGAGACTTCCAACTGCTGAAGTATAGGGAACATTTCTCATATCCTCTTCCTCCTGAGGTGTCTCAGGACATTCTTGACATTTATTAAAATTCTCCGTCGAGAATCTCTCCAGCACCTTATCAATATAAGATGCCTGAGAAAGTGCCAAGAGCTTATTCTTTCTATCCCTTAGGATTTGGATGCCAAGAACATAGCTCGCATCTCCCAAATCTTTCATTTGGAATTTCTGAGCTAACCACTTATTTACCCTTGAGAAAGCTTATACATCATTCACGAAGAGTAGAATATCGTCAACATAAAGAACTGAGAAAACCACTATCTTGTCTTTGATGTATTTATAAACACATGCATCGTTAATATTTTGCCCGAAGCCATAAGACTTTATAATCTCATCAAAGGTAAGATTCCAAGAACTAGATGCTTGTTTTAATCCATAAATGGATTTAAGCAACTTGCACATTTTCTGATCTTGCCCCTTTTGTACGAACCCTTCTGATTGCATCATATAGATGCTTTCTTCAGAAAAGCTATTTTGACGTTCATTTGTCATATCTCGTAGTTAAAACTAGCGGCTACATACAAAATGGTGTGAATGGATTTGAGAATGGCCACAGAGGAGAATGTCTCTCCATAGACAACACAACACCAACCGTGCTTTGAAAGTCTCTACATCTCAATCTACGCCTCTTTTCTTCTTGAAGATCCATTTACATCTGATGGGCCTGACATCTTCAGGTGGATCTACAGATTCCCAGATGGAATTGGAATACATAGATTCCATTTCCTAGTTCATGACATCTTGTCATTTCTCCTTTATAAGACATCCATTGATTCTTCATAAGATAATAGATCATATTTATCAGTGTCTCACACTAGGATATGTCTTTTCTTCTTGAAGATCCATTTACATCTGATGGGCCTGACATCTTCAGGTGGATCTACAGATTCCCAGATGGAATTGGAATACATAGATTCCATTTCCTGGTTCATGACATCTTGTCATTTCTCCTTTATAAGACATCCATTGATTCTTCATAAGATAATAGATCATATTTATCAGTGTCTCACACTAGGATATGTGTTTCTAGTTTGTATCGAACTGGTTTTCTGACAACCCTCCCACTACGACGTTGCATTGGGGTTTCCTTTACAGGAATTGAGATTTCTCTGGTTTGTCATTTATCAAAAGAAATTGAAGGTGATCTGATCTCATCAACCGCTAATTCCTCGAGAACTACTTTGCTACGAGGTTTTAAGTTTTTCATTAGGTCATGCTCAAGGAAGGATGCATTTGTCAACACAAACACATTTTGATCATTATGACTATAAAAATACCCACCTCTAGTCTTTGGAGCATAGCCAACGAATATGCATACTACAGACCTTGAGTCTAACTTTTTAGTCTTGGATCTAAGAACGTGAGCTGGACACCCTCTATATATAGAAATGATGCAAACTGGGTTTGGAGCCATCCCATAACTCTAAAGGTGTCTTACTTACAGACTTAGAAGGTACTACATTTAAAATGTTTGTTGCCGTGTGTAGTGCATATGCCCAAAATGTAAGTAACAGTGATGAGTAGCTTAACAATGACCTAACCATATCTAATAAGATTTTATTTCTTCTCTCTGCAACACCATTTTGTTGTGGTGTTCCAGGTGCTGTGAGTTGGGATAGGATTCCACACTCCAAGAAATAATCCCTAAATTCTAAATCTAAGTATTCACCGTCTCGATCAGATTGAAAGATTTTCGATGATTTACTTAATTGTTTTTCAACTTCATCTTTAAAGTCTTTAAACTTTCCAAAAGCTTCAGACGTTCTTTTCATTAGGTAAGTATAATCATACCTTGAGTAAGCATCAATAAAAGTGATGAAATACTCATACTCACCTCTAGCTTGTATATTGATCGGTCCACAGACATCACTATATACTAGTTTAAGTGGTTCTTTAGATCATTGGCCCATTCCTGTGAAAGGTCTCTTGGTAATTTTTCCCTCTAAACAAGATTAACAAACATGAAGAGTTCTAACTTTTAGTTCTCTCAAAATACCATGCTTTGTTAACCTATTTAACCTATATAGATTAATATGTCTCAACCTAAGATGTCAAAAATATGTGTTATCATCATCATGAGAAACTCTTTTTCGTTTGTTACTTTTAGGTTTTGCTACTTTAAATAATTCAGAATTATTTAACGCACATTCAGTCGGTTTAAGCATATACAGTCCGTTTATAAATTTTGCATGACAAATATCGACTCCATTCTTATAAATAATAAACTATTTATTAATAAAAGAAACTTTGAATAGTTGTTCTTGAAAAAATGATAGAGAAATCAAATTTCTCAAAAATCTAGGAATATAATAAACATCGGTCAAAACCAAATAATTATATGCAAAAAGTAAACGGATTGTTCCTAATGCTTTAGCTGACATAGGTGCACCACTACCAACTCTCAAAATGACCTCGCCATCAGCCAACTCCCTTAATGAATCAAGCATTTGTAAAAAAAGAACATACATTGTTGGTGGCTCCTAAATCAAGTATTTAGGATGACAAATCATATTCCACTAAGCAAGCTTAAAATACAAGTAAATTTTATTTACCTTTCCTTTTCAGCTCGGAGAGATACTTTTTACAGTTTCTCTTCCAATGACCTTCAACCCCACAGTGGTAATATTTTCCCTTGGGCTTGTTGTCGTTCTTGTTCCTCTTGGCTTTTGATGATGTCTTGACTTTCTTGGCTTTCTTGTTCTTACCTTTGTCCTTACTATTATTCTTCTTCCTTTTGTTATTCTTTACAATACTGGAAGAATGCTTTTTGCTCAATAATATTTACCTCCACCTCTTTGGTCATTCTAAAGTTTAATGACTCAAATGTATGCAGTTCATTCAATATTTAGGTCATGTTGAATTATAACTTGTTCATAACATAGTTGGTAGTGAACGTAGAAAAAGCTTATGTGAGCTACTCGAGTATAATGCTAATTTGAGTCAACTCATCAATCGTCGCCCCATGTACTTTTGCCTCGTGCATTATGTTGATCATGTTCAAAAGATGTTCTCATATGTAGAGATTCCATAATCTCATAGGCAGTCTCCATACTTTCATGCTTGGTTCTAAGAACACCATTCATACTCACAAGCATGTAGCACTTTGCCTTATTGTTTGATATGATCTAAGCATCATATTTGTCCCTAACATTCTTAGGGCCATTAGGATCGGGCTCCTCAATACATTCATCAGTAAAAAAGGAGCTTATGGTTCTCACAAATCAGCATTAAGTTCATATTTGATTTCCAACGTACGAAATTATCACCATTCAATTTTTCAAGAGCGAGTAAATCAGTAACATGATCGTCCATGGTAGACATAATAATGATAACTGAAATTTAAAACATACAAGATTCAATATAATATATAAATATCTAGAATTCAAAAGGTAAACGTGATCCATGAATGCAACATAATATACACACAAATTTAACATTTACTAATCACGATAAAACAACTCAATGATTAATGTGATGCGTTAGTCAGTCAGATTAACCTCAGACTGTCTATGAGACATTCCCATCCTTATTAATTAAAACTTAAAATATCTCATATTTGTTCGGTCAAGTCACAACTATCCACATGAAAGTTTAATTGTGACTTTGTGAGTGTAACTCATAATTTCAGATTAATGACTTCATTTAAAATATGCCGCCTTAGGATCGGTCAAAACTAAACAACATCACTTCCTCCTATCTTCTTAAAAAGTCCAACCTTGGTATTGGTACAACTCGAAACCTTCCTTAGGGGGATGAACACAAAGCCATCTCGAGGCCCTCACTGCACCTCACGGTGTTGTACTAATGATGGAGACCATATGTTACATTGACATGTCAATCTTCTCTCACTCACTATTTTATGATTATGTGTTTCCATTTTAACTAATTAATTAATTTCAAATTAATCATTGGTTAAAATAATAACCCTATGAATATTTAATAATTAGTTATACAAATCTCATTGGTCTAAGCCCAGTTAACATTTTAAAGCGCCTACGTCACAATAAGGTGAATTTAGATTAACTAATTAATTATATTCATTAAACTTTAATAAAACTCTTTTACTAAAGTTAGTTAACCTAAATGTTACTATAGCCTTTAGTGTGGTGTGATTGTCAAGTTTTAACTAATTACTCTTAGCAGTTTATATGCTATTGATTTCATAAAATAATACATATAAACATATTAGAACAATCCTAATAAATCATGTTTCTACTGATGAGATGCATGATCAAATAAAATTATGTGAGATTTTCATGTATGGTATGTGATCGACTAATACATGGACATGTTGTCAAACATAACAATTAAAATAACTATTTAATAATTAAATAAAATAATAATGGACCGAGTGATTATTGGGTATTTCTAAATTACAACCCTTGAAATAAAAAAATAAAATTACAAAGCGGACTTCAAGAATTCATATTTCCTAAATCTTGCCATTTCCTCCTGATGTCCATCTTAATAATCTCCAAGCTTTGAACAAAATCATATTTAATTAGGAAAAACTATTTCTCTAATTATAATTAATTTCTATAATTATCTCTTTAAAATTAGTTGACTTTGACTTAGTCAAATAAACATTTTATTTGATTTGGTCAAACTTGGGTCAAACCCAATAAACCTACTAATTTCTAATTTTCATAAAATTAAAAATTAAAAAATTAATTTTAAAATTACATTAATTTTAAAATTTAAAAAGATAATGGATAGTGATAGAGTTATCATCTGACTCTGCAGTGATAGGGTTGGTTGATATTTGTGTGAAACTTCCCTAAATGTGACAACCGTTGCCACCGACCACCACCCGCCACTAGATCTGCCGCCGCTGGCCACCGACTACCGCCGACCACCAATTTTTCGGTGACATTGCTAGAACAGTAAATTCTGACGACATTGCCAGTAATCATTAACTGGGAGCGCCAGCATCAGAATTCTAAGAGAATTCCTATATCTTTTTTTTTCCTCTATCGTTCGTCTCGTGCGTTCTTCGTCTTCTAGCAATCGGAATAATTACAATAAATATTCAAAATAAAACTATAAAAATTTCTACGCCTCCAAATGGCTTACACAAGATCTAAATAAAAAAAATTAAAGAAGAAAGTCGGCCACCATGCCATAATAAAACTAATCTTATTATAAATTAGAGCTTAATAACAATTCAGTTCCAGAATTAACACTTAAAGTAACCAATATACGATCCTTTAGGAAAGCTTGGATTCTAAAATTTCTAAGATCATGTTCTCAGCCGTCCATATCGCTAAATCTCCAAAATAAAAGTCACTAACCTGTTTTACAAACAAACCTTAACGAGTTAATCAAAAGATCCAGTAGACATGTATATGAGTTCATGACTACTCAGTATTGAGACTGATCTATATATGTTCATCGAATTGATGTGTATTAAATCTTTATTATAAATGGCACGTTGATAAAAATATTAATTCGCATCGGTCTAGTCACATATAATCTCATTATATGAATTACATTCACTAAGATGTTTATCCACATCAATGATCTAGATCTAGATCACACGCATTCATAATGCTTAGTGAACCGTACTAGCAACCATTCATTAAAGATTTCATACTTTAATATGTTGCTGACAATTTTATCCATTATCTATGATCTTAATATTCTCGTACTAATACAAGATCATAGTCTCATTAATGAATATAAAATTTTCAGATATTTATATAAATTATTCAACAATAATTTAAAAGAAAAATTATGAGAAAAATGTGATTCTCATTAAATTTCACATCAAAATGTCAATACACATGATTTGAGGGCATAACCCCCAACAACGTACAAACGATCAATTTTGGGTACTCATCACAAGTTACGAACTCGAGGTTGCGATTTCCAAAGTATAACGAAGGGCTCAAATCTGCGACATCATATGTGGCAAATACCTCACAGAATTACATACAATTATCACTCTCAACAATCAACATTTCAAAACAACACAAGACCCAGTTTCAGACCACCGACTCACCAGTAAAATGTTGGTCAGGCTGATCAGCCTCTAAGGAGAAATAGAAATAATCAATGTTTTATCCAATATAATCCAATCCTCATATCATATACGGAACTCTCCAACCATCATACCCAAAGTGGTATGATCTGATTGCTCGCTGATTATCATGCTCGGGCAGTGGGCATTAAAAGGTAGAGTACATGCATTGATTAATGCTGGATGATTGAATTTCAAAAAGGCTAATAGGAACCCAGATATCAATTCCAACCCTCTACCAAACCATGAGAATCTTACGATAAACACAATTGATGAATCTTTTTCATATGAAAAGAAGGATGTGGTAGATGTGAGCATGTCAATGTGTTGATTTTAAAATGAAAGTGCAAAGATTGTTGGATGCAAATATACTTACAATAAGTCATAAAGGAGAAAGTGAATACCAGGAAGATGACTCTTTAGTCCTCAAGATAACTAAAGAATCGTCTGAAGTAAATGTTGAAGTGACATCCTATATCTCAAAACCTCTCATTATACATTATGAGGAAAAGTCATTTCGTACCACTATGTTTTATGCTCTGATGCCCATCACCATCCAAATACCGTGTGCATTTGCTTACAAAGATTCAAGAACAGTTCCATGGAGGTACGAATATGAGGTTATTGTAAGCAGTAACGACAAAATGCAAGCGCTAAATCCGTCAGACCTCAATCTCCCCATAACTAATATTTTGGGAGTAGGTGAGATGACGAGGAGTGGCAGATGCTACACTCCAAATGTTTTGAAATGGATAAAAACGATGAGTTTGAAAGGCAAAGGAAAGGGAAAGCCAAAGAAAATGATAATAGTCATGAGCTCCAAAAAGAGATGTATAGCGGTAAAGTTATAGACCCAAAAATAATGAGAGGTGCAGAGAAAGAAATAGCAGTGTCTGAAGAAGAAGCATGTGAATTTTTTAAGCTCGTCAAGCAAAGCGAGTATAAGGTGATTGAACAACTTAACCGCTTACATGCTCGCATATCTTTACTATCGCTTTTTCTTAATTCTGAACCGCATCATCAAGCATTATTGAAGGTTTTGAATCAAGCATATGTCTGTCATGACATTACGGTGGAGAAGTTGAGTGGAATTATTGGAAATATTACAGCACTAAATTTTACCACTTTCACAGATGATGAAATCCCTGTCGATGGTACTTGACACACCAGAGCTCTACATATATCCGTGAAATGTAAGGATTATGTTGTTGTAAAAGTAATGATTGATAACGACTCGTCTCTAAATATAATGTCAAGATCCACACTAACAAAGCTCTTATAGACGCGACACATATACAGCTGAGCATGATGATAGTAAGAGCATTCAATGGTACTGAATAGAAGTAATCGGAGACATAGAGATACAAATCTGAATCAGGCCATGCCTATTCAATATTATTTTTCAAGTGATGGACATAACTGCAGCATACAGTTTTCCTTGGGCCAACCATGGATTCAACCAGCATACAGTCTTCCATACATCAGAATTTAAAATTTATAATGGATCATAAACTCATTTGTATATATGAGGAGGAAGATTTATTGGTATCCAAGCCGGTCACTATGTCATATATTGAAGCGGCAGAAGAAGCATTGGAGTGCTCATTTTGATCATTAAGATTACAAACACCACATTTGTTGTTAGTGGGAAACTCGATCCAACACCAAGCCTATCGAAAGCATCTTAGATGGTGGCAAAATTGATTATAAAAGGGGGATACAAGCCAGGAAAATGACTCGGGAGTGAGCATCAAGGCTTAAATAAGTTAATCGATTGGGACAAGAATGAGCAAAGGTTTGAGCTTAGATATAGATCGACCAAGGCTAATAGAGGGAGAGTAGAAGTTCAAAAGAAAAAAAAAAAGAGGACTGCTAAACTCGTAAATAGGGAATTCGATATAGAAATGACAATCATACCTCATATTTTTTAATCTTTCAGAAGTGTGGGAATTTCATTCAAAGAACCGGTTACAGTAGAGCAGTACGACCATAAAGATGATATCACTCAGCTTTCATTATCCGTAATATTGGAAAAATCATCAAATGCAAGTACAGAACACTTGGTTTCTCGATATGATTCAGATCATGAGCTTAACAATTGGGATGTCACTGAGTTACCAGTACTTCTTGGAGATTTTCAAGAGTAATATGTTAATGTCCAATTTTTAATGATTCTACCTAATGTCTTAGGAATTTCGTTGTTATGGACCTACATTTTCATCTATTTCATGTCATCTCTTTGAAAGTCTAAAGACTTATTTCGTTTCTTTCTGTTAATGATAAATACAATTCTGGTCCTTTTTTTCATTCTTCCTCTTTATGTTTATTTTTTTCATTTCTAAAATATTGTTCATACTCAAGCATTGTTTATTTTCTTTTCTCGCGTTCCTTTCATCCAATAATTTGATTCAGGTTTGAGAATAGTGATTTTGAAAACAAGAGCATAAGCAATAAATTCGATAATCTCATTCTTAACGTAGTGTCAGATGAAAGTGACGAAGATAATTTCGAACCATCTCCGAAAATATTAAGAATGGTAAAAGAGGATGATAAAATAACTCAACCATATCAAGAGTTAACGGATGTGATAAATATGGACGTCTTTTCACGGTCTTATTGAGAGATACCAGGTCTAAACACTGATATTGTGGTCCATCATTTTCCGCTTACACCCAAAAATAAACTAGTGTGACAAAAGTTACGAAAAATGAAACCAGACATGCTGGTATAGACAAAAAAAGAAATTAAAAATAAAGTAGATGCGGGTTTTCTAGAAGTAGGAAAATACCCTGAATGGGTTGCTAACATAGTCCCAGTGCCGAAGAAAAATGGGAAGTAAGGATGTGCGCTGATTATAGAGACTTAAATGAGGCAAGCCCCAAGGATAATTTTTCATTACCCCATATCGATGTCTTAGTAAATAACATTGCAGGACATTCAACATTCTCTTTCATGGATGGTTTTTTGGGGTATAACTAAATCAAAATGGATCCTAAAATACCGTGAAAATACCACTTTTATAACTTTATGGGGTACATTTTGTTATAAGGTTATGCCATTTGGTCTAAAAAATGCAAGGTCGACTTATCAACGGGCAATGGTATCAATGTTTCATCATAAAATGCATAAAGAAATCGAAGTGTACGTTGATGATATTATCACCAAATCTCGTCAAGGGGAAGATGACATTGTCATTCTGCGGAAACTATTTGAACATTTGAGAAACTTTCAGTTAAAGTTTAACCCCACAAAGTGTACATTCGCAGCATTTTCAGAGAAACTACTTGATTTTATCGTGAGAAATGAAGGAATAAAAGTTGATTCTGATAAGGTTCGAGTCATCATTGATATGCCACCACCTCAAACTCAAAAGAAAGTTAGAGGTTTCTTGGAGAGATTAAATTACATAGCCCAGCTCATCTTATAGCTAACTGCAACTTGTGAATCTATCTTTAAACTTCTCCTCAAAAGCAATACAAAAGAATGGAATGATGATTGCCAAGATGCTTTTGAGAAGATCGAGCAATACTTGCAAAATCCACTGATACGTGTTCCTCCAACTCCAGGGCATCCACTCATTTTGTATCTTACAGTAATAGAAAAATTCACGGGTTGCGTACTTGGTCAGCACGACGCCTCTGGAAGAAAAAAACAAGCAATATGCTATTTAAGCAAAATGTTCACAAACTATGAGGTTAATTATTCAATTTTGGAGAAAACGTGTTGTGCATTAGCCTGGATTGCTCATCGGCTTAGACAGTACATGTTATAATACACCATTTGGTTAATTTCAAAGATGAACCCAAGTATATCTTTGGAAAGCTATCACTTTTTGGACGAATTGCTAAATGGAACATGTTACTCACGGAATATGATATTATCTATGTCACTAGAAAGTCAATAAATTAAAGTGTACTTGCTGATTATCTGGCAGATCAACCAATTCAAGATTATAAGTCTATGAAGATTGATTTTCCAGATGAGACTGTATCAGTCATATTAAAAAATGAAGGAGATCTATGGATCCAGAATTGTGGACAATATTATTTGATGGCATATCTAATGATGTAGGACATGGAATTGAGGCCATCCCATATCTCGTGAGAGAAAGTTTTTCCCATTCATGACGAAACTATGCTTTGACTATACAAACAATGTGGCAGAATATTAGGCATGTTCCATGAGAGTTCAAGCAGCTTGTGATATGAAGATAAGGAAGCTTCAAGTGTATTTAGATTTATTATTGGTAATACGACGACTAAACGGGGAATGGAAAGCTGGAGACTCTAAGCTTGTACCTTATAAAAAACATGTAACTATGTTAAGTCAAACTTTTGGAGTAATCTCATTTGACCATATACCCAAAGAGAATAATAAAATCGCAGATACACTGATAACTCTAGCGTTCATGTTTATCGTAGACTTTAAGGAAGAAGTTCAATCCATAAAAATTGAGAAGTGAGTTTTTTCTCCTCACTGTATAAGCATCAAAGAAGAGCCAGACACAAGACCATGGTATTATGACATCAAGCAGTATATAAAGAATGGGGAATATCCATCCAAAACTTTCAAGAATGATAAGCGCACTATTAGAAGATTGTCCATGGTGAAATACTCTACAAAAGAAACCATGATATGGTGCTTTTAAGATGTGTTCATGCAATGGAAATGAATCAAATCATAGAGGAAGTTCACAAAGGAATTTGTTGGGTTCATGCTAACGGACATATGATGACCAAACGAATCTTGAGAGCATGATACTATTGGTTGACTCTAGAATCTGACTGCATCAAGTAGGACAAAAAATGTCATAAATGTCAAATTTATGTGGATAAAATTCACGTACCCGCATCCCTTTTACATGTCATGGCCGCGCCTAGGCCGTTCTCTATGTGGGGCATGGACGTCAGTGGTCCCATCACAGCAAAAGCCTCCAACGAGCATCGTTTCATTTTAGTCTCTATAGATTAGTTTACCAAATGGGTAGAGGCGAGTTCTTATTCGAGTGTAACCCGAAGTGCGGTTGTTAAGTTCATTAAAATAAAATAATTTCCCAATATGGTCTACCTAAAAGGATCATCACAAATAATGGGACAAATTTAAACAGCAAGATGATGAAAGAATTATGTGAGCATTTCAAAATTAAGCATCATAATTCATCCTCCTTATCGTCCGAAGATGAATGGAGTAGTGGAAGCAGCCAATAAGAACATAAAAAGATCATAGAGAAGGTGACAGAGGTTAATAAGGATTGGCATGATATGCTCCATTTCGCTCTACATGGATACCACACATCAATCCAAACATCAATGGGGTAACATCGTTCTCTTTGGTATATGGCATGGAAGCGCTCCTTCCAATCGAGGTGGAAATTCCATCCCTCAGAGTCTTAATGGAGGTGAAATTAGAAGAAGCAGAGTGAGTACAAACATGATATGAGTAATTGAATTTCATCGACGAAAAATGATTGATTGCATTATGTAGAGGACAATTATATCAAAGAAAAATGATGCACTCATATGACAAAAAGTTACGCCCCTGATGTTTCTGAAAAGGAGATTTGGTGTTGAAAAAGATATTCTCATATCAAAAGGATCACCGTGAGAAGTGGACCCCAAATTACAAAGAACCTTTCGTAGTCAATAAGGCTTGTCTCTGGAGGAGCTCTCATACTAACAAACATGGATGAAGATGATTTTCTACATATAATTAATTCTGATGCAGTCAAGAAGTACTTCATTTGACCGCTCTAATTTTTGGAAAGGCAAAGTTGGGCAAAAAAAAGTTTACAAAAAACTGTCTCGAATACTGGAGAAATTCTTATTCCATAACTTTTTCAAATTCTTGTTTGTAAACATCGTTCATCATCAATAAAGATCCTCTTTTTAGTTGACAAATCTTTATACTTCGTCTTGCCGTTATTTGCATTATTCCTTATTCTGCTTAATTCCAAGGCAAATAAAAATATCATTAATTACTCTTGAAATAACTCTGAAGTATAAACTTCGTTAGGTGAAAGGTAATTGATTAAAAAAGAGGAGAAAATCAAAGAAAAGAAACTGAGAAGGGCAGTCTAATGCGGGATGAAATATGAAAAGTCATCACAAAGAAATTCAGTATGCGCATGATGAAAGCTAAAACACGATTGGAAGAAAAGAAGCAAAATATGGGAAAAAAAATTATTCTTTTGTTTTCTTCATTAACGCAGAGCTGAATACTAGGGAATAAACCAATGAATAATGATGCATCATTTCTTGAAAGTATGTTGTAGACTTAATTATGAGTCCATGATGATAGGCCAAGTGATTATTCTGAAGGAGGCATATATGACTACATTAGTCAACTTAAAAAAAGTCATCAAATAATTTTCTTACAAATGTTCATAACCACAACCACGCATAGCATGCATGCATTCAAAATCACTACTTTGCATTTATATTTAAGAATTGCAATGCATATACATGCATCACATTACTCTATTTTGATACAATTCAAGTGCATGAATCATCTCAAGATATTTTCTTTTTCGAAATTCACACATGACTTCTCAACATTTAGAACTTGCACCAGTCTAGCTCTGGCTACCATATGAAGCTTGTATAAATCAGATCAAACATCATTTCATTTTCTTCGGTTAAATTTAACGCAAAATGAGTGGAGGTCGAAGCATGTGTCTATCCATAACTGTTTTATTTCAAATATCTTGGTTAAATCGAACACGACTGAGTCGAGGTCGAAGCCTGTGTCCATCCAGTTCTGTTTTCTTTAAAATATCTTGGTTAAATCGAACCTAAATTGAGTCGAGGTCGAAACATGTATCTATCCAGGTCCGTTTCTTTATCTTTGGTTAAATTGAACCCGAATTGAGTTGAGTTCGAAGCATGTGTCTATCCAGGTCTGTTTCTTTATCTCGGTTAAATCAAACTCAAATTGAGTCAAGGTCGAATCATGTGACTGTCTAGGTCCATTTCTTTTCGAGTATCTCTAGTTAAATCGAACCTGGATTGAGTTGAGGTCGAAGCATGTGGCTATACATGTATGTTTCTTTATCTCAGTTAAATCAAACCCGAATTGAGCCAAGGTCAAAGTCTGTGTCTATCCAGGTCTATTTCTTTATCTTCGGTTAAATCGAACCCAAATTGAGACGCGGTCGTAGCCTGTGTCAATCCAGGTCCATTTCTTTATCTTGGTTAAATCGAACCCGAATGAGTTGAGGTCGAAACCTATGTTTATCCACATCCGTTTATTTTCAAGTATCTCTGGTTAAATCGAACCCGAATTGAGTCAAGGTTGAAGCATGTGTCTATCCAGGTCTGTTTCTTTATCTCAGTTAAATCGAATCCATTTTGAGTAAAGGTCAAAGCCTGTGTCTATCCAAGTATGTTTCTTTTCAAATGTCTCTGGTAAAATGGAACCTGCATTGAGTTGAGCTCGAAGCCTGCATCTATCCAGGTCCAGTTTTCCTTTCAAATATCTTGGTTAAATGGAACCCGAATTGAGTCGACGTTAAAGCTTGTGCCAATCCAGGTCTGTTTCATTTCAATTATCTCAGGTTAAATTGAACCCGAATTGAGTCGAGATTAAAATTTGTGTCTATCGAGGTCCATTTTTTTCAAATATCTCAGTCAAATTGAACCCGAATTGAGTCGAGGTCGAAGTCTGTACTTATCCAGGTCTATTTCTTTTCAAATATTTTTGGTTAAATCGAACCTTAGTCGAGTCAAGGTCGAAGTCTGTGTCTATCCATATCCATTTCACATTTCTGCTATTTCATAGAGCATGAATCAGTCGAGATTTCTATTTCCCTTATTCACGTAATCATTTTTCATACCAATCAAAATATTTATCTACACATCTGTACACCTTCTAAGTTTAGAAGCATGAACAAAAAGGGGCAGCTATAGATACCGTATTTTATTCGATCCAATACGTTAAAAATACATAATATATATTTTGGCTCATATACTAGTCCAAGACTATGTATATGATTTGTAAAATAGCTCACGACTAAAAATGAGAAAAATAGTCAAATGACTAGAAAAATTAAAAAAAATGAGCAAAATGACTAAAAGTAAAAAATGAAGCCCTAAAATTGTCTATAAATAAAGGGAAGACCTTCACTTGAAGAAGGTCATTTTTTGAAGAGAGAAAGAAAGGGATATATTTCTAGAGAGAGTGTGTGCGTGGGAAATATGAGAGATTTTTCAAGATATAGAGAAATAGAGTTTACATTTTTATTCGTCGATTCATCTTCTCTCACTCTATTTCCTAAAGTAGTTTAAATTTCATGCAGTGTACTCTTTATTTCATTTTTCATATATAAGTATTTGTACCTCATTCTTCATCTTTTACTCTTTACATTGAGTTTTATTTTTGTGCAATGATGATTTTCTTACAAATTTAATAATATTGAGATATATTTATTATCAACTCAATCAATGATGATGATGATAAAACCTTTGAGTGGTGTAAATTAATTCAATGTGAATCAACTCTTTAATAGGTTGAAAGTGTACATTTATTATAAAAATCTCATATGATAATTTCTTATACATAAAAATGTATAAAATAGAGAGTTAAACATCTATATAAAGATTACGTAAATATTTAAGTTTTAAATTTTTTTAGTGTTCTCACAAGCCTTTTTATTTTCTTTAGATCTTGTTGCTATTTCAGTGACATTTGTTTGAACTAGTTACTATTTATGATCATTCTTTTACTATTTGATTAATAATGAAGAAAGAAAATAAATAATGCTAATTAATAAACTATGTAGTCAATATTAAAATGATATAATTATACCGA
>QANY01008033.1:0-60523 GCA_003255025.1 Datisca glomerata
GACTAAGGATAGAATGGAACATTTTCTCATGCGTACCTCTTCCCCATTCCACAAGTAATTCTTGAGAGTGTCTTGGATCTTCTTTACCACTTTCTTTGGTAGAATGAAGAGCCCAACCCAAAATTAGAACATTGTCATCAACATTGATTTAATGAGGAGTAATCTCCATGCATAGCTAAGAAATTTGGAGTCCCAAGATCTTATTCTCTCTGTAATCCTATCGCCTAGAGTGTCACAGTTGCTTTTGCCCAATTTTGAGGTGATCAAGGGCATTCCCAAATATCTCATTGGAAATTGTCCTAAAGGAAAGTCCAATATAGATAGAATATCAACTATGTGTTCCTCTTGCACTCCTGAAAGGAATATTTGGCTCTTTAGCTTGTTAGGTTGGAGACCCGAAATGCATTGAAAGAGCTCTAAATTGTCTTTAATGGTCTGTACCTCCTGAATCCCTTTATAGAGTATAAGCAAATCATCAGCAAAGTAAAGGTTCATAATTTTTAGCTTTTCACATCTCCATGGTACTGAAACTCAGCATGTGCAGCTGCAAATTGTAGTAAGCCAGTAAGGATCTCCATGATAATCACAAATGGGTATGGGGAGATGGGGTCCCCTTACCTAATACCTTTGGCTCCTCTGAAATAGCCATGAAGTTCCCCATTTATCTTAATAAAGTAAAAAGGAGAGGAGATGCACTCCATAATCCAGGAGATGAAAAGATCTAGGAAATAAAGGCATTGTAGAGCTTTACCAATTAACACCCAATTCGCACTCTCATATGCTTTCTTTAAGTCCACTTTTAATGCATCTTGGCATTCCCAATGATCTATGATAGCTCCTAAGAAGTTCTTATGAGAGGAAGATATTGTCAGCTATCATTTTTTCTGGGATGAAAACACTTTGATTTTAATTTATAAGATTAGGGAGCAAGGGCTTCATTCTTTCAGTGAGGATCTTGGTAATGCATTTGTAAATGACATTACAACACGAAATGTGTCTAAATTCACCAACAGAGTGAGGTTTGGGACCTTAGGAATAAGGGAGATTGCTGTAGAATAAGATTCTTTCAAGAGGTTCCCTGCCTGAAAGAACTCCAATATAGCATGTGTAACCCACACCCTACAATATGCCAAGCTTTTTTGAAGAAGCTAGCTGGGAATCCATCAGGGCCTGGGGCTTTGTCACTTCCCATTCTAAAGAGAGTACTTTTGACCTCCTTAGCAGTGATAGCTGATATCAAATTGTTGCCTTGCGAGTTATCCAGTTTATTGGGGAGAACCATTTCCAATATGCTACAATTGATATTTGGGGGTGGGTTAGGGGTACCCAAAAGGTCTACATAGTATTGAAAGATGTGGTCCTTAACCTTCTTAGGATCAGAAATGCTTCATCCCTGGTGTGTCAGGTGTGTAATTCTTGATATGATTCTTCTCCTTTTCATATTCTGAAAAAATAAAGAAGAATTTGGGTCTCCCAAGTTTAGCCATTGAACTCTGATTTTTGTTTGTAGAAACTTTCTTCATCATGTGTGAGTTAATTTGGAGTGTTGTGACCACTTAAGATGCTTCTAGTGTGCCATGAGGACTCAAAAAGACTCAATGGGACGTGTTTAGGCCCAAACTAGATGAACTTAGCTAAAATTAGATCTTTTGGGCATGTAATGTACTGGAACTAACTTTTGACACCCAACCACATTTGGGATCAGAATTTGGATTGTTGCTGTCGTTTTAGGTGCTTTTAGTGACATACGGAGTCAAAAAGACCAATTGGGACATGTTTAGGCCCAAACTAAATGATCTTGGCAAAACTTGGATATTTTGGGCATGTCATCCACTCGAAGTGATTTTGAATCCAAAACCCGTTTGGGAGAAGAATTTGAAGTGTTGCGGTCGTTTAAGATACTTCTAGTGCCATACAGAGTCAAAAGACCCAATTGGATGTTTTTAGGCTCAAACTAGATGAACTTGGCTAAGCTTGGATCTTTTGGGAATGGCGTGCACTCGAACGGACATTTCACACCTAAAACAAATTTAGGATAAAAATTTGCAGTTATTAATCATTTTAGGTGCTTCAAGTGCCATGCGGAGTCAAAAAGACCAAATGGAACGTGTTTAGGCTCAAACTAGATGAACTTGCCTGAACATGGATCTTTTAAGCATGGCATGTACTCGAACTGACTTTTGACATCCAAAACATGTTTGGGATAAGAATTTGGAGTGCTTTGGTTGTTTTAGGTACTTCTAGTGCCATACAGAGTCAAAAAGACTCAATGGGAAGTGTTTAGGCCCAAACTAGATGAACATGGCTAAACATTGATCTTTTGGGCATGGCATGTACTCAAACTGACATTTGATACCCAAAAGAATTTTGAGATAAAAATTTGGAGTGTTGTGATTGTTTGAGGTGCTTCTAGTGCCATCCATGGTAAAAAATACCCAATCGGAAGTGTTTAGGCCCAAACTTTACAAATTTGGCTAAACCTGGATCTTTTAGGCATGTCATATACTCAAACTGACTTTTGACAGCACAAAACACGTTTTGGATAAGAATTTGGAGTGTTGTGTTTGTTTTAGGTTCTCCTTGAGCTATACGGAGTCAAAAAGTCCCAATGGAAAGTATTTTGGCCCAAACTAGATGAACTTGGATAAACTCAGATCTTTTGGGTATGACATGTACTCGAACTGATTTTTGACACCACAAACATGTTTTGGATATAAATTAAGAGTGTTGTGGTCGTTTTAGGTGCTTCTAGTGTCAGACAAAGTCAAAAAGACCTAACGGGATGTGTTTAGGATCAAACTAGACGAACTTGGCTTAACTTGGATCTTTTGGGCATGTCATGTACTCGAAATTACTTTTGACAACCAAAACACATTTGGGATAAAACTTTGGAGTGTTGTGGTCATTTTTGGTGCTTCTAGTACGATACATGTCAAAAAGACCCAATGACACGCGTTTAGGCCCAAACTAGATGAACTTGACTAAACTTGGATCTTTTGGCCATGGCATGTACTCGAACTAACTTTTGACACCCAACACATGTTTCGGATAATAATTTGGAGTGTTTTCATCGTTGTAGGTGGTTCTCGCGCCATACAGAGTCATAAAGACCCAATGGGACGTGTTTAGGACCAAACTAGATGAACATGGCTAAACTTGGATCTTTTGTGCATGTCATGTACTCATCGAAGTGACTTTTGATACCCAAAACAAGTTTGGGATGAGAATTTTAAGTTTTATGGTCATTTTGGGTGCTTCTAATGCCATACAGGGTTGAAAAGACCCAATGTAACGTGTTTAGTCCCAATAGACCATTAATCTTTTGGGCATGTCATGTACTCTAACTGACTTACGACTCTCAAAAAACGTTGGCAATAGGAATTTGGAGGTATGTGGTCCTTTTAGGCGCTTCTAGTGCCATACGAAATCAAAGGACCCGATGGAATGTCTTAAGACCAAACTTGATGAACTTGGCTAAACTTTGATCTTTTGGGCATGGCATGTACTCGAACTAACCTTTGACACCTAATACGCCTGGGATAAGAATTTAGAGTGTTTTGATCATTTTAGGTGCTTCTAGTGCCATACAGAGTCAAAAAGGCTAAATGAGACGTGTTTAGGCCCAAACTAGATGAACATGGCTAAACTTTGATCTTTTCGTCATGGAATGTACTCGAACTGACTCATGACACCCAAAACACGTTTGGGATAAGAAGTCAGAGTGTTGTGGTTGTTTTAGGTGTTCTTGTGCCTTGCTCAGTCAAAAGACCTTATGGGACGTGTTTAGGCCCAAACTAGGTGAACTTTGCTAAACTTGTATCTTTTAGGCATGTCATGTACTGGAACTAACTTTGGACACCTAAAACTTGGGATAAGAATCAAAGTGTTGCTATCGTTTTTGGTGCTTCTATTGCCATACGGAATCAAAAAGACCCAATGGGACGTGTTTAGCCCCAAACTGGATGAACTTGGCTAAACTTAGATCTTTTGGGCATATCATCTACTTGAAGTGACTTTTGACGCCCAAAACATGTTTGGCATACGGAGTCAAAAGGACCCAATGAGACGTGTTTAGGCTCAAACTAGATGAACAAGGCTAAACTTGGATCTTTTGGACATGGCATGTACCCAAACGGACTTTTGACACCTAAAGCACATTTGGTATAAGAACATGGAGTGTTTTGATCATTTAGGTGCTTCTACTACTATGCCGAGTCTAAAAGACCCAATGGGACGTGTTTTGGCTCAAACTGAATGAACTTGGCTAAACTTGAATCTTTTAAGCATGCCATGTACTCGAACTGACTTTTGACATCCAAAACACGTTTGGGATAAGAATTTGGAGTGCTTTGGTCATTTTAGGCTCTTCTAGAGCCACACGGAATCAAAAATATCCAATGGAACGTGTGTAGGCCCAAACTAGATGAATTTGGCAAAACTTGGATCTTTTGGGCATGTCATGTACCCTGAACTGACTTTTGGAAGTCAAAACATGATTGGAATAAGAATATGGAGTGTTATGATCTTTTAGGGATTCTAGAGCTGTACAGAGTCAAAAAGACCCAATGGGACATGTTTAGGCTCAAACATGATGAACTTGACTAAACTCAGATCTTTTGCGAATGGCATGTACTCGAACTAATTTTTGAAACCAAAAACAAGTTTGAGATAAGAATTGGGAGTGATGTGGTCGTTTTAGGTGCTTCTAGTGCCATACGGAACCAAAACGACCGAATGGGAAGTGTTTAGTCCCAAACTAGATGAACCTGGCTAAACTTGTATCATTTTGGCGTGTCATGTAGTTAATCTTACTTTTGACACCCAAAATACTTTTGGGATAAGAATTTGGATTGTTGTGACCGTTTTAGGCGCTTCTAGTACCATACGGAGTCAAAACGACCCAATAGGAGGTGGTTAGGCCCAAACTAGATGAATTGGGCTAAACTTGGATCTTTTGGCCATCACATGTGCTCGAACTTTATTTTGATACCCAAAACAAGTTTGGGATAGAATTTGGACTGTTGCGGTCATTTTAGGTGCTTCTAGTGCCATACGGAGTCAAAAGGATCTAATGGGATGTGTTTAGGCTAAAACTAGACGAATGTGGCTAAACATGGATCTTTTAGGGATGTCATGTACTCGAACTGACTTTTGACATCCAAAACATGTTGGGGATAAGAATTTGGAGCGTTTTGGTTGTTTTAGGTGCATTTAGTGCCATACAGAGTCAGAAAGGTGATTTGACAAAGGTGATTTGACATTGCCTTTGCCCAAGACATCCTTGGAGCACGTTTTAGGTACCCTTGTACTACCACCTATGCTGGATATGACTCCTCCACGTCAGCTCCATCAAGGACAGACAACCTGCCCCAAAACCCGGAGCAAGGACAGCCTCTCTTAATTACAGTTGTACCTGAACATAAAGGGGATTTGACCTTGCCTTTGCTCAAGACATCCTTGGAGCATGTTTCAGGTACCTTTGTACTACCACCTAAGCATGGAAAGGACACCTCCACGTCAGCTTCATCTTCTCCAACAGCTCGAAAACCTCATTCATCCATTTTTCCAGAATACAATCAAATAGTTGATGATCTTGAGTTATATGCTTTTACTCAGGGGTTTAGACGAAATTGTGAGTATTATCCTTCCCCCAAACCTTTGGAACCTTTAAAGAATAAGGAGGTGGCTGCTAAGGGTATTTCTGAAACCCTTAAGTGCAACACTATCTACCATAAACTTTGTGAAGCTTCACCTAAAGCTCAACAAAAGGATGGATCTTGGGCTGATAAAGTTAAGAGAAACCAACCTAGTAGGTTTGAGCTTGAGTTTCAGGAGTCTACAATTTATGAAGAACATAGGGTCATTGTAAAGCTCCCTGACTTTGTTACCAAAGACAGCTTTGCCAAATGGGAGACTTGTTTGGTTGGCTATTTTGTGGGTAAAACAGCTCCATTACACTTGGTTAAGAGGATTGCGTTGCAGCTTTGGAAAGGGAGAGGTCTCCTTGATGTTCAAGCTTCCAAAGGACTCTTCTATTTCAAATTTGATAACTTAGAACATCGAGATTATTTCTTTAAAGATGGACCTTGGCATTTGTTAGGGAAACCTCTTATTCTGCAACCATGGGAGCCTAATGTCAAATTCACAAAGGAAAAGTTAGCTAAGATCCCCATTTGGGTGAAACTTTGGAATGTTCCCCTTGAGTTGAGAACCTCTGAAGCTCTAAGCTACATTGCTAGTGCAGTGGGTAAACCCCTATACTCGGATCACTTGACTGCAAAAGGAGTGAAAAGAGACTTCGCTAGAATCTGTGTTGAGATTTCAACCAAGTCAAGAATCCTTAAGCATCTTGATATTGATCTTGGTATTGAAGGATGGGATCCAATTGATGTTTTTGTAGAGTATGAGGGCCTACCAAAGAGGTGTGACAAGTGTGATATCTTTGGTCATGATTGTGATTTCATCCAGCAAGCTAAAACACTTTCTCCTAATCCCCAAGCTACAGCCCCATCTCTACCACAATCCAACCCTAGCTCCACCTCAAACTCCCCAAATCACTCCTCTCCCTCATCCCCCACACATTCCACCCCAAAACAATCCCCCATTTCTCCCTCACTTCTCCCAAACACCACTCCCTCAACCCATTTGGATGATGACAGTGGCTGGATTGAGATTCCATCCAAGAGATCAAGGAAGAAAATCAACTCAGAAGTGGGACTTGAATTGGCCTTAGTGCTAGACCAAGACATAGTTGAAGCTTCCCCACTAAGGGTGGAACCTATTGAGCACTCAACTGAGGAAGAAGAGGATAATCTTGCTGTCGTGAGCAAGAACCAAGAGCTTTCCACCCCTTCACCTTCTCTAAACACTTCCAGCTCAAGCAAAAGGAGAAAGAAGAAGAAGAAGAAGAAGGTCAATGGCACACCACACCCTGCAAAGGGTAGAGATAAAGGAGTTGCAGCTAGTGGAGAAACCCACAACCCACCCATTCATGTTTAATCTTGCTACTTGGAACATTAGGGGGCTCAATGACTCCTTAAAACAAGCTGCTGTGAGGAAGCTTTGTAAGAATTCCAATCTTTCTCTTTGTTCTTTACTTGAAACTAAAGTGAAAAACTTTAAATTCACTAATCTTGCTAAGGCCATTTTTCCTAATTGGGAGGTGGTAGCAAACTACAATTTTGCTGCAGGGGGTAGAATTTGGGTTGCTTGGGACCCAAAAGTACTTGATGTAATAGTTTTGGATACTACTGACCAAGTTTTATTTTGTAAGCTTACTATTAAGCATTCTAATGTTGTATGTTATATCACATTCGTATATGCTTCAAATTCTAAAGTGATCAGGAAGAAGCTTTGGGAATCCTTGTGCTCCCACCACTCACTCACTTCTCATGCCCCATGGCTTATCACCGGAGATTTCAATGTTATTGCCTCCCCTAGTGAGAAATCAGGAGGAGCTAAGGGATGGGATGATGGCATCTTTGACTTCAACAAATGCACTTTCACTATTGAGGTTGAGGACCTTGCATACTCAGGTTGTCAATTCACATGGTCAAACAAGCATAATGATGGAACCTTTATTATGTGTAAGTTGGATAGAGCCATGGCAAATATTCACTGGATGGACTCGTTCCCTGACACAAAGTGTCTCTTTGCTCCTCCCGGCATCTCTGATCACAGTCCAATTGTCTTACAAATGGAGAAGGACTCCTATAAACCAAGAGTAAGCTTCAAGTTTTTTGAGTTTTGGTTTGAAAGAGAAGGGTTTTGGCAGCTTTTGGATAGAGTTTGGGGGGCTGAGATTTCAGGGACAGCAATGTTTAGGCTCTGTAAGAAGCTTAAGGCACTCAAAGGTGAACTGAGGAGGTTCAACCAAAGATTTTGCAGTGATCTTCCTTCTAGAGTTAAATTGGCTGAAGCACACATGGAGTCAATTCAAAACTTGTTGGGAAATGACCCTTTAAATGCATTGTTACAGGCTCAGGAGAGAGATGCATGCTCCAAATTCTTTGAGCTTAGACATGCTGAAGAGAGCTTCTACAGGCAGAAGTCAAGAGTACAGTGGCTTCAGTTGGGTGATCAGAACACTTCTTTCTTTTTTCAAAGTATGAAAAAGAATAGATTCAAAACCAGGATTACACACCTGGACAACCAAGGCTCTCTACTTACTTCCCATGAGGAGATCCAGGATCATATATTAGATTACTACAAAAATCTCTTGGGTACACCAAATGAAGAAATGGGAGTCAATTGGAGTATACTTGATTGTGCTTTGCCAAGAAAGCTTGGACCTGATCAGGCTGTACCTTTGGCTCTTCCCATTGAAGAAAATGAGGTCAAGCAAGCTATTTTCAGTATGGGAAGTGGCAAAGCTCCTGGACCAGATGGTTTTTCAGCTGGGTTCTTTAAGAAAGCATGGCATGTGGTGGGTGGGGATGTAACCAAAGCTGTTTTGGAGTTCTTTACTACAGGTAACCTCCTAAAAGAGGTTAACTCAACTGCAATCACCTTAATACCAAAAGTCCCTAATCCCACTAGTATTGGGGACTTTAGACCTATCTCTTGCTGCAATGTAGTCTACAAGTGCATCACAAAAATACTTGCTGAAAGACTCAAGCTTGTATTACCCAACATCGTAAGTCAGAACCAAAGTGCTTTTATCCCAGGAAGGAGAATGGCTGACAATATTTTTCTCTCCCAAGAATTACTTAGAAGCTACCATAGATCACTTGGTTTGCCAAGGTGTGCTCTCAAGGTGGACCTTAAGAAAGCCTATGATAGTGTGAACTGGTCACTAATAGGTAAAGCTTTTCAATGCCTTGGCTTCCCAAATGTTTTCATTTCTTGGGTCATGGAGTGCCTTTCTTCTCCCTCATACTCAGTGAATATAAATGGTGAGCTGCATGGTTACTTTAGGGGTGCTAAAGGAATTAGACAAGGGGATCCAATCTCTCCTTACATCTTTGTCATCATCATGGAGGTCTTGACAGGGATCTTGAGCTTTGCAGCCAAACACTCAGAGTTCCAGTTCCATTGGAGGTGCAAAGAGCTTAACTTAGTTAATCTGTGCTTTGCTGATGACCTACTCTTATTCTGTAAAGGAGACAAAAAAAGCGTGCATGTGCTTAAGGAAGCTTTGGCCATTTTCCAAGAGCTATCAGGGCTTCAACCAAATATTTCAAAGAGTCAACTGTTCTTATCAGGGGTGAGCACAGAGATGTCTTCTATCATTCATGCTGAACTGGGTTTTACAGAAGGGTCTCTTCCAGTTAGATATCTTGGTGTCCCACTCATTACAACCAAGCTTACCAAATCAGATTGTCAAGGTTTGGTTGACAGACTCACTATGAGAATCAGTTCTTGGGAATCAAAGTATTTGTCTTATGCTGGAAGACTCCAACTTATCAAGTCTGTCCTTATGGCTATGGTCAACTTTTGGAGTGGTCTCTTCATTCTCCCTAAAAGAGTGGTGAAGACAGTCCAATGCTTGGTAAGAAATTTTCTATGGAATGGCCAAGATACTAAAGCTTCTGGGGCCAAGGTAGCTTGGGCAGACCTATGTTTTGACAAGGTACAAGGTGGGTTGGGCCTTAGGGATTTGGTTCTAGCTAATGAAGTTGCTATAGCCAAACACTTATGGTTCTTGCTACTCCCTTCTAAAAGATCACTTTGGAAAGATTGGTGTCAAACATACCTAATCAGAAAGAGTTCAATTTTCTTGGTTTCCATTCCTTCAAACCCATCTTGGGTTTGGAGAAAGCTTCTCAAGCTCAGGAGCAAGTTTCTGCCCTTTTGCTCTATAACTATTGGAGATGGTACTACTGTGAAGCTTCTTACAGATAATTGGCATCCTCTAGGTGTCCTTTGGGCCAGATTTGGGCAAAGACTTTTGTCAGGAACTTCTTGGACTATGGACTCTATGGTGAGTGTTGTCATTCAAGACAATCAATGGCATTGGCCAACTTCAAACACCTTTGAGTTTCTTGAGATTAGAAGTGTTCCAATTCCTCCTCCCCAAGCTCAACGACAAGATGTTTGGAAATGGAGTTCAAGTCAGAATGGAGATTTCTCTCTAAGTCTAACCTATAAGGCACTGTCCCCTACAAGACAACCGGTTAAGTGGGCAAAGGTGATATGGTTCTCTAAACACATCCCAAGGTGCAGCTTTATCTCTTGGTTGGCTTTGAGAAACAAACTTTCCACTAGAGATAGGGTTGCACAATGGGACCAAACACCAGGGTTTTCTTCTGATTGTGTGTGTTGTGTTGGCTACCAGGAGACACATGAGCATCTTTTTATCAATTGTTGTTATGCAGCCAGAGTATGGGCCACACTTGTGAACAAATGTGATCTACACTGCCAGGTTAGGGATTGGGATCAGTTTGTAGATTGGATGCTAGCTAATGCAACAGGGAAGTCACTCAAAGGAGTCCTAGTTAAGCTAGCTTTTACTTCCTTCATCTATTATATATGGAGAGAAAGAAATGCAAGGATTTTTGAAGGCAAAATCAGAGATTCCAAGATCCTAACTGAAGCTATTTCACAATTAGTCAGATTAAGGCTTTGGGATTCGAAGTGTTTTGGCACTAATGATACTAATCTACGTTTAGTGGATAGATGGGGTCTTAACCCAAGCATTTTGTAAACCTTGGCTGTCTTATGAAGCATTGATATCTAATTTCAGTACTTTACATATTACCAGTTTAATTTGCGTGCAGATCTTAAGCCTCTAATCAGGCTCTAATTTTGTACTTCCTGGGGTATGCCCCTTGTACATGTGTAAGTATCTTTTGGTTTATACAATTTGTTTACCCAAAAAAAAAGACCTAATAAGATGTGTTGAGGCTCAAACTAGATGAACCTGGATAAACATTGATCTTTTGGGCATGTCATGTACTCAAACTGACTTTTGAAGTGTTCTGATCATTTTAGGTGCTTCTAGTGCCACACAGAGTAAAAAAACCCAATGGGAAGTGGTTAGGCCCAAACTACATGAACCTGGCTAAACTTATATCTTTTGGGCATGTCATGTACTTCAACTTACTTTTGACACCCAAAACACTTTTGGGATAAGAATTTGGAGTGTTGTGATCGTTTTAGGTGCTTCCAGTGTCATACACAGTAAAAGAGATCCAATAGGATGTGGTTAGGCCAAATTAGATGAATTGGGCTAAACTTGGATCTTTTGGCCATTGCAAGTACTCGAACCTTATTTTGACACCGAAAACAGGTTTGGGAAAAGAATTTGGACTGTTGGGGTCATTGAGGTGCTTCTAGTGCCATACAGAGTCAAAAAGATCTAATGGGATGTGTTTATGCTCAAACTATAGGAATGTGGTTAAACATGGATCTTTTATGCATGTCATATACTCGAACTAACTTTTAACACCAAAAACATGTTGGGGATAATAATTTGGAGCGTTTTGGTTGTTTTAGGTGCATTTATTGCCATACAGAGTCAAAAAGACCTAATGAGATGTGTTTAGGTCCAAACTAGATGAACCTGACTAAACATTGATCTTTTGGGCATGTCATGTACTCCAACTAACTTTTGATACCCCGAAACAATTTTGGGATAAAAATTTGGAGTGTTGTGATCGTTTTAGGTGCTTCTAGTGTCATACGGAGTTAAAAAGACGCAATCGAAAGTGTTTAGGCCCAAACTAGATGAACATGACAAACTTGTATCTTTTGGGCATGTCATGTACTTCAACTTACTTTTGACACCCTAAACACTTTTGGGATAAGAATTTGGAATGTTGTGATTGTTTTAGGTGCTTCTAGTGCCATACAGACTCAAAAAAAATCCAATAGGACGTGGTTAGACCCAAACTAGATGAACTGGCCTAAACTTGGATCTTTTGGCCATGGCAAGTACTTAAACTTTATTTTGAAACCTAAAACAGATTTGGGAAAAGAATTTGGACTGTTGGGGTCATTTTAGGTGCTTCTAGTGCCATACGGAGTCAAAAAGACCTAATGGGATGTGTTTATGCTCAAACTAGGTGAATGTGGATAAATATGGATATTTTAGGCATGTCATGTACTCGAACTGACTTTTGACACCCAAAACATGTTGGGGATAAGAATTTAGAGCGTTTTGGTTGTTTTAGGTGCATTTAGTATCGTACAGAGTCGGAAAGAACTAATGGGATGTGTTTAGGCTCAAACTAGATGGACCTGGCTAAACATTGATGTTCTGGCCATGTCATGTACTCAAACTGACTTTTGATGCTCAAAACAATTTTGGAATACAAATTTGGAGTGTTGTGATCGTTTTAGTTGGTTCTCGTGCCATACGGAGTAAAAAAGACCCAATGGGAATGTTTAGGCCCAAACTAGATGAACCTGGCTAAACTTGTATATTTTGGGCATGTCATGTACTTCAACTTACTTTTGACACCCAAAACACTTTTGGGATAAGAATTTGGAGTGTTGTGATCGTTTTTGGTGCTTCTAGTGCCATATAGAGTCAAAAATATACAATAGGACGTGGTTAGGCCTAAATTAGATGAACTGGGCTAAACTTGGATCTTTTGGCCATGGCAAGTACTTGAACTTTATTTTGACACCGAAAACAGGTTTGGGAAGAGAATTTGGACTGTTGTGGTCATTTTAGGTGCTTATCGTGCCATACCGAGTCAAAATGACCTAATGCAACGTGTTTAGGCCCAAACTAAATGAACTTGACTAAACTCAGATCTCTTGGGCATGGCATGTACTCGAACTGACTTTTGACACCAAAAATACATTTTGGAAAAAAAATTGGGTGTGTTGTGGTCATTTAAGGTGATTCTCGTGCCATACAGAGTCAAGAAGACCTAATGGGATGTGTTTAGGCTCAAACTAGATGAACATTTCTAAACATGGATCTTTTAGTAATACTATGTACTCGTCCTGGCTTTTGACACCCAAAGCATGTTGGGGATAAGAATTTGGGTGTTTTGGTCGTTTTAGATGCATCTAGTGCCATACAGAGTCAAAAAGACCTAATGAGATGTGTTTAGGCCCAAACTAGATGAACCTGGCTAAACATTGATTTTTGGGGCATGTCATGAACTTAAATTGACTTTTGATACCCAAAAAAATTTTGGGATAAAAATTTGGAGTGTTGTGATCGTTTTAGGTGTTTTTTTTATTCATATCATTTTAGGTGCTTCTAGTGTCATACGGATTTAAAAAGACCCAATGAGAAGTGTTTAGGCCCAAACTAGATGAACCTGGCTAAACTTGCATCTTTTGGGCATGTAATGTACTTAAACTTACTTTTGTCACCCAAAAAGTTTTTCGGATAATAATTTGGAGTGTTGTGATCGTTTTAGATGCTTCTAGTGCCATACAGAGTCAAAAGATCCAATAGGATGTTGTTAGGCCCAAACTAGATGAATTGGCCTAAACTTCGATCTTTTCGCTTTGGCAAGTACTCGAACTTTGTTTTGACAACGAAAATAGGTTTGGGAAATGAATTTGGCCTGTTATGGTAATTTTAGGTGCTTCTAGTGCCATACGGAGTCAAAAACACTCAATGGGACGTGTTTAGGCCCTAAGTAGATGAACTTGGCTAAACTTGGATCTTTTAGGCATGTCATGTACTCGAACTGACTTTTGACACCCAAAACACGTTTGGGATAAAGATTTGGAGTGTTGTGTTTATTTTAGGTGCTTATCGTGGCATAAAGAGTCAAAACAATCTACTGCAACGTGTTTAGGCCCAAACTAGATGAACTTGGCTAAACTCATATCTCTTGGACATGGCATGTACTCGAACTAACTTTTGACACCAAAAACACATTTTAGATAATTTGGGAGTGTTGTGGTCATTTAAGTTGCTTCAAGTGCCATACAGAGTCAAAAAGCCCTAATAAGATGTGTTTAGGCTCAAACTAGATGAACGTGGCTAAACATGGATCTTTTAGGAATGTCATGTATTCGAACTGGATTTTCACACCCAAAACATGTTGGGGATAAGAATTTGGAGTGTTTTAGTCATTTCAGGTGCCGCAGTGCCATACGGAGTCAAAAAGAGCCAATGGGACGTGGTCGCCCAAACTAGATGAACTCGGCTAAACTTGAATCCTTTGTGCATGGCATGTACCCGAACTGTCTTTTGACACCTAAAACACATTTTAGATAAGAATTTGGAGTGTTTTGGTCCAGATTTGATGAACTTGGCTAAACACGGATCTTTTGGGCATGTCATGTTCTTGAACTGACTTTTGACACCAAAAACATGTTTGGGATGAGAAGTTGGAGTCCTGGGTCATTTTAGGTACTTCTAGTGCCATACAGAATCAAGAAGACCCAATGGGATGTGTTTCGGTCCAAACTAGACAAGCTTGGCTAAACTTGAATCTTTTTAACATGGCATCTACTTGAACTAACTTTTGACATCCAAAACACATTTGGGATAAGAATTTGGAGTGTTTTGGTCGTTTTAGGTGTTTCTAGTGTCATAGTGAGTCAAAAAGACCAAATGAGATGTGTTTAGGCCAAAATTAGAAGAACATGACTAAACATGGATCTTTTAGGCACGTCATGTACTCGAACTGACTTTTGATACCCAAAACACCTTTGGGATACAAATTTGGTGCATTGTGGTCATTTTTGCTGATTCTACCGCCATACATATTCAAAAAGATCCAATGGGATGTGGTTAGGCCCAAACTAGATAAACAGTGTGAAACTTGGATCTTATGGGCATGGTATGTACTCCAAAACACGTTTGTGATTCGAATTTGGAGTGTTTTGGTCATTTTAGATATTTCTAGTGCCATACGGAGTCAAAAAGACCTCATGGGACATGTTTACACCCAAAACTGGATGAACTTTTTGGAGTGTTTTGGTCATTTTAGATATTTCTAGTGCTATACAGAGCCAAAAAAAACTCATGGGACATGTTTACCCCCAAAACTAGATGAACTTTTGGGCATGGCATGTACTCGAACTGATTTTTGACATCTAAAACATGTTTGGGATAATATTTAAAGTCGTGTGGTCATTTTAGGCGCTTCTTGTGCCATACGAAGTCAAAAAGACCCAACATGAAGTGTTTAGGCACAAACTAGATGAACTTGGCTAAACATGGATCTTTTGGGCAAGTCATCTGCTTGAACTTACTTTTGACGGCCAAAAAATGTTTCAAATAAGGATTTGGAGTTTTGTGATCATTTTTTGTGCTTCTAGTGCCATACGGAGTAAAAAATACCCAATGATATCTGTTTAGGATCAAACATGATGAACTTGGCCGAACTTTGATCTTTTGGGCATGGCATGTGCTCGAACTGATTTTTGACACCTAAAACATGTTTGGCATGAGAATTTGGAGTGTTTGGGTCGTTTTAGGTGCTTCTAGTGCCGTATAGAGTCAAAAAGACCAAATGGGACGTGTTTAGGCCCAAACTATATGAACTTGCTAAACATGGATATTTTGGCATGGCATGTACTCGAATTGAGTTTTGACATCCAAAACATATTTGAATAAGAATTTGGAGTGTTTTGGTCATTTTAGGTATTTCTGGTGCCATGCAGAGTTAAAAAGACCCAATGGGACGTGTTTAGGCCTAAACTATATGAACTTTGCTAAAGTTGGATCTTTTGGGGATGGCATGTGCTTGAAAAGCATTTCACACCCAAAACATGTTTGGGATAATAATTTAGAGTGTCGGTCATTTTAGGTGCTTCTAGTGTCATGCGGATTCAAAAAGACCCAATGGGATGAGTTTAGGTGCAAACTAGATGAATTTTGCTAAACTTGGATATTTTGGGCATATCATATTCTCGAAGTAACTTTTGACACCCAAAACACATTTGGGATAAGAATTTGGAGTGTTGTGCTCGCTTTAGGTGCTTCACGTGCCATACGGAGTCAAAAGACTCAATGGGACGTGGTTAAGCCCAAATTGGATGAATTGGTATAAACTTGGATATTTTAGGCATTGCATGTACTTGAACTATCTTTTGACACCAAAAACATGTTTGTGATAAGATATCGAGTATTTTGTTCGTTTTAGGTGCTTCTAGTGCCATACGGAGTAAAAAAACCAAATGGGATGTGTTTAGGCCGAAACTAGATGAACTTGGATAAACTTAGATTTTTTGGGCATGGCATGTACTCGAATTGACTTTTGACTGCCAAAACACGTTTGGAATAAGATTTTGGAGTGTTGTAGTAATTTTGTTTCTTCTAGTGCCATAAGCAGTCAAAAGGACGTAATGGAACATGTTTAGGCCCAAACTAGATGAACTTGGCTAAACTTGGATCGTTGGGGCATGGCATGTACTCGAATTGACTTTTGACAGCAAAACACGATTGAGATAAGAATTTGGAGTGTTTTGGTCATTTCAGGTATTTCTAGTGCCATGCGGAGTTAAAAAGACCCAATGAGACGTGAGGCGTGTTTAGGCCTAAACTAGATGAACTTTGCTAAACTTGGATCTTTTGCGCATGTCATGAACTCGAACTGGCTTTCGACATCCAAAACACATTTGTGATTCCAATTTGGAGTGTTTTGGTCATTTTAGATATTTCTTTTTTTTTTCGGTAAACTAAAAATTTGTATAAACCAAAGAAGAAACATACAAATATACAGGGGGCATACCCCAGGCGAAAGAAACATAAAAGGAACCAGCCAACACACAAGCTGGAGGCACCCAAACACTAACAGAAGATTACAAGAGATAACAGCCTAATGAAACAAAAGAACCAAGCTTAATTGTAAAAAATAAAGGCATTCAATCCCCAGGCAAGCTGAATGATTTTGTTATCTTCAGTCACAGAAAATCCTTTAAGACTCAAAAATCTACCTTTAAGGGCATTTGTAATGCAAGCCAAGACGACTTTCTTGTCCCTCATTTTGCCCTCAAAGACTCGATTATTTCTCTCTCTCCAGATATGGTAGACAAACGAGCTGAACATAAGCTTCCACATTAGGCCCAAGAAGTAGCCTTTCTTAACTTTCACAAGGAGCCAGGAGATAAGTTGATTCAAGTTCCTAGGAGAAGACACCAAGCCACACAAACCAACCAAATTCTGCCAAATAAAGCTAGAATAAGGGCAAGAAACAAACAAGTGTTTAGAAGATTCTGAAGGATGCAAGCAAAGTGCACAACTACTAACATTGGAAGACCTAGGAGAGGAGGTCCAAGCAGCCAATCTATCCGCAGTTGCAAGCCTATTAAAAACAGCAAGCCAAGTAATAAAGCTATATCTGGGAATATGCTTCTTAAACCAAATAAGATGAGCCCATCTCACTTTTTCACGAGCTGGTTCTCTCACTAAAAAAAAACCAGGTCATTTTTCTTACTTGTCAGCCTTGGTGATAAGTGTACAATTTTAGATATTTCTAGTGCCATATGGAGTCAAAAGACCTCATGGTACATGTTTACGCCCAAAAGTAGACGAACTTGTCTAAACTTGGATCCTTTGGGAATGTGACTTGTCCTCGAACTGACTTTTGACACCCAAAACATGTTTGGGATAAACATTTGGAGTGTTGTGGTCATTTAGCTGCTTGTAGTGCCATACGGAGTCAAAACGACCCAATAGGAAGTGTTTAGGCCCAAACTAGATGAACTTGGCTAAACATGGATCTTTTGGGCATGTCATCTACTTGAACTAACTTTTGGCAGCCAAAAAATGTTTCAAATAAGGACTTGGAGTGTTGTCATTTTTTTGGTGCTTCTAGGGCCATACAGAGTAAAAAAAAGGCCCAATGATATGTGTTTAGGACCAAACATGATGAACTTGGCTAAACTTGGTAGTACCATCTCCAATAGTTATAGAGCAAAATGGCAGAAACTTGCTCCTGAGCTTGAGAAGCTTTCTCCGAACCCAAGATTGATTAGAAGGAATGGAAATCAAGAAAATTGAACTCTTTCTGATTAGGTATGTTTGACATCAATCTTTCCAAAGTGATCTTTTATAAGGGAGTAGCAAGAACCATAAGTGTTTGGCTATAGCAAATTCATTAGCTAGAACCAGATCCCTAAGGCCCAACCCACCTTGTACCGAACGGTAGGACATACTGCTAGAGAGAGAACCTCTCCCTTCTCTCTAGAAACCAGGTGAGGGTTTGTTGTTGCTCCTCCTCTGGGAGGAGCTGAGCTTAGTTTCTAAAATGGTGAATGATGCTTATTTTGAAACCAAGACTCAGCAAGGTTCAAATATCAATAAGAAAAGTTCAGGTAAGATGAGCTTTTAGTCTCGTGAAGCTGTTCTAAAGTTTAAAGGAGATGGGAGTTCGATGCTGGAAAACCCAGAAGTCAGAGTTGCTTCTAGCTCTTCTTTGGAGGAATATCCAAGTTTGGACAAGATTTTAGTTATGGAGAACAAAGAAGTTGGTGAAAAGAAAGTGTGTGTTCGTGCACTAAATGTGGAGGCACTTGATGCACGTATTAATGGAGATGAGGAGGAGCATGGTACTTGTTTTGGCACCTTTAGCTACAACCTTAACTCACCAAATAAGGGTGGAAAGGTCCAAATGGCCATTAATGGCAACGATGAGGCTGCTTCTAGCTCTAATGAAGAGCAAATCAAAGGTTTGGATGATCTTTCAATGTCTTGTGGGCACATTTCTTTGGTCCCTTCTTCTCAGGTACACAATGACTGTTATTACTGGATTCTAGTGCTTCAAGGGTTCCTTCATCCTTTGGTTGAGCTCCATGTTTTGTAAATGAAGCTTTTACAGGTGCTTCTAAGGACAAAGGGCATGTTCAGAAGCAAACAAGCTTTCCCTTGTCTGAAAAACTCAGGCAAATCACCCAGGGTTCTCTGGCCAAAGCAGGAGCACGAAGGAGAGAGATGAACAAGGGTGAAATCTTTTGTCCATTGGTCAATGAGGCTGTACTTGAGAGCCAATCAACTCCTACCACCTCACCAATTCTAGCTTAACCCTAGTTGTGCATGGAGTACAGACAATGACATGCATTCTGATCAAAAAGTGAAATGAGAAAAGAAAAAGGAGAAAGGACACCTACTCTTGCATACCTTGGGCAACAATAAAGCTAAAACTTTGCTTGCAAGGACAGACAGCCTGCCCCAAAACTCGGAGCAAGGACAATCAGTCTTAATTGTGGCTGTACCTGAAGATAAAGGTGATTTGACATTGCCTTTGCCCAAGACATCCTTGGAGCACGTTTTAGGTACACTTGTACTACCACCTAAGCATGGATATGACTCCTCCACGTCAGCTTCATCAAGGACAGACAACCTGCCCCAAAACCCGGAGCAAGGACAGCCTCTCTTAATTACAGTTGTACCTGAACATAAAGGGGATTTGACCTTGCCTTTGCTCAAGACATCCTTGGAGCATGTTTCAGGTACCTTTGTACTACCACCTAAGCATGGAAAGGACACCTCCACGTAACCTTCACCTTCTCCAACTGCTCCAAAACCTCATTCTTCCATTTTCTAGAATACAATCAAGTAGTTGATGATCTTGAGTTATATACTTTTACTTAGGGGTTTAGACGAAATTGTGAGTATTATCCTTCCCCTAAACCTTTGAAACCTTTAAAGAGTAAGGAGGAGGCGGGTAAGGGTATTTCTGAAACCCTTACGGGCAACACTATCTACCATAAACTTTGTGAAGCTTCACCTAAAGCTCAACAACGACTAGAGTGTCACAGCTGCTTTTGCTTAATTTTGAGGTGATCAAGGGCATTCCCAAATATCTCTCATTGGAAATTGTCCTAAAGGAAAGTCCAATATAGATAGAATATCAACTATGTGTTCCTCTTGGACTCCTAAAATGAATATTTGGCTCTTTAGCTTTTTAGGTTGGAGACCTGAAATGCATTGAAAGAGCTCTAAAGTGTCTTTAGTGGTCTGTACCTCCTCAGTCCCTTTGCAGAGTATAAGAAAATCATCAGCAACGAAAAGGTTCATAATTTTTAGCTTCTCACATCTTCAATGGTACTGAAACTCAGCATGTGCAGCTGCAAATTGTAAGCCAGTAAGGATCTCCATGATAATCACAAATAGGTATGGGGAGATGGAGAGATTTTTCTCCCTCTGGTCTTTTCTCTGTGGGGCACACTTATAGGAAACTGGCTCCAGCAAGTGAAAAAGTGAGATGGGCTCCTCTTATTTGGTTTAAGAAGCATATTCCCAGATATAGCTTTATTACTTGGCTTGCTGTTCTTAATAGGCTTGCAACTGCGGATAGATTGGCTGCTTGGACCTCCTCTCCTGGGTTTTCCAATGTTAGTAGCTGTGTTCTTTGCTTGCATCCTTCAGAATCTTCTGAACACCTGTTTGCTTCTTGCCCTTATTCTAGCTTTATTTGGCAGAATTTGGTTGGTTTGTGTGGCTTGGTGTCTTCTCCTAGGAACTGGAATCAACTTATCTCCTGGCTCCTTGTGAAAGCTAGGAAAGGTTACTTCTTGAGCCTTATGTTGAAGCTTATGTTCAGCTCGTTTGTCTATCATATCTGGAGAGAGAGAAATAATCGAGTCTTTGAGGGCAAAATGAGGGACAAGAAAGTGGTATTGGCTTGCATTAGAAATGTCATTAAAGGTAGATTTTTGAGTCTTAAAGGGTTTTCAGAGACTGAAGATAACAAACCCATTCAGCTTGCCTGGGGATTGAATGCCTCTATTTTTGACAATTAAGCTTGGTTCTTCTGTTTCTTTAGGATGTTATCACTTGTAATCTTCTGTTAGTGTTTGGGTGCCTCCAGCTTGTGTGTTGGCTGGTTCCTTTTTATTTGTGTCTTTGTCCTGGGGTATGCCCCTTGTATATTTGTTTGTTTCTTCTTCGGTTTATACAATTTTTTATTTTACCGAAAAAAAAGGTATGGGGAGATGGGGTCCCCCTGCCTAATACCTTTGGCTCCTCTGAAATAGCCATGAGGTTCCCCATTTATCTTAATAGAGTAAGAAGGAGAGGAGATGCACTCCATAATCCAGGAGATGAAAATATCTGGGAAATTAAGGCATTGTAGAGCTTTACCAATTAGCACCCAATTCGAATTGTCATATGCTTTCTTCAAGTCCACTTTTAATGCACATCTGGGCATTCTCAAAGATCTATGATAGCTCCTGAGAAGTTCTTGTGAGAGGAAGATATTGTCAGCTATCCTTCTTTCTAGGTTGAAAACACTTTGATTTTGATTTATAAGATTAGGGAGTAAGGGCTTCATTCTTTCAGTGAGGATCTTGGTAATGCATATCTAAATGTCATTACAACATGAAATGGGTCTAAAGTCACCAACAGAAGTGAGGTTTGGGACCTTAGGAATGAGGGAGATTGCTGTAGAATTAGCTTCTTTCAAGAGGTTCCCTACCTGAAAGAACTCCAATATAGACTGTGTAACTCACACCCCACAATATGCCAAGCTTTTTTGAAGAAGCTAGCTGGGAATCCATCAGGGCCTGGGGTTTTGTCACTTTCCATTCTAAAGAGAGTACTTTTGACCTCCTCAGCAATGATAGGTGATATCAAATTGTTGCCTTGCGAGTTATCCAGTTTATTGGGGAGAGCCATTTCCAATATGCTACAATTGATATTTGGGGGTGGGTTAGGGGTTCCCAAAAGGTCTACATAGTATTGAAAATGTGGTCCTTAACCTTCTTAGGGTCAGAAGTGCTTGATCCCTGGTGTGTCAGGTGTGTAATTGTTGATCTGATTCTTTTCTTTTTCATATTCTGAAAAAAATAAAGAAGAATTTCGGTCTCCCAAGTTTAGCCATTGAACTCTGATTTTTGTTTGTAGAAACTTTCTTCATCATGTGTGAGTTAATTTGGAGTGTTGTGACCACTTAAGATGCTTCTAGTGTGCCATGAGGACTCAAAAAGACTCAATGGGACGTGTTTAGGCCCAAACTAGATGAACTTAGCTAAAATTAGATCTTTTGGGCATGTAACGTACTGGAACTAAATTTTGACACCCAACCACATTTGGGATCAGAATTTGAATTGTTGATGTCGTTTTAGGTGCTTATACTGACATACGGAGTCAAAAAGACCAATTGGGACATGTTTAGGCCCAAACTAGATGAACTTGGCCAAACTTGGATCTTTTGGGCATGTCATCCACTCAAAGTGACTTTTGACACCCAAAACATGTTTGGGATAAGAATTTGGAGTGTTGCGGTCGTTTAAGATACTTCTAGTGCCATACAGAGTCAAAAAGACCCAATGGGATTTTTTTAGGCTAAATCTAGATGAACTTGGCTAAGCTTGGATCTTTTGGGCATGGCGTGCACTGGAACGGACTTTTCACACCTAAAACAAATTTAGGATAAGAATTTGGAGTTATTAATCATTTTAGGTGCTTCAAGTACCATGCAGAGTTAAAAAGACCAAATGGGACGTGTTTAGGCTCAAACTAGATGAACTTGCCTAAAGTTGGATTTTTTAAGCATGACATGTACTCGAACAAAATTTTGACATCCAAAACATGTTTGGGACAAGAAATTTGGAGTGTTTTGGTCGTTTTAAGACCTAATGGGATGTGTTTAGGCGCATCTAGATAAACTTGGTTAAACATGGATCAATCGGGCATGTCATGTACCCAAATTGATTTTTGACACCTAAAACACGTTTTGAATAAGAATATGGAGTGTGTGGTCATTTTAGATGCTTCTAGAGCCATACGGGAGTAAAAAAGACACAATCGGACGTGTTTAGGCCCAAATTAGATGAACTAGACTAAACTCAGAATTTTGGAAATGACATGTACTCGAACTGACTTTTCACACCAAAAAACAAGTTTAAGATAAGATTTTGGAGTATTGTAGTCATTTTGGGTGCTTCTGGTGCAATACGGAGCCAAAACGACCCAATGGGAAGTGTTTAGGTGCAAACTAGATGAACATGGCTAACCACTGATCTTTTCGGCATGTCATGTGCTCAAACTGACATTTGATACCCAAAAGACTTTTGGGATAAAAATTTGGAGTGTTGTGATTGTTTTAGGTGTTTCTAGTGCCATCCAGGGTAAAAAATACTCAATCGGAAGTGTTTATGCCCAAACTAGACAAACTTGGCTAAACTTGGATCTTTTGGGCATGTCATGTACTCAAACTGACTTTCGACACCCAAAAGACATTTTGGATAAGAATTTGGAGTGTTGTGTGTGTTTTAGGTGCTCCTCGAGCTATACGGAATCAAAAGGACCCAATGGACAGTATTTTGGCCCAAACTAGATGAACTTGGATAAACTCGGATCTTTTGGGTATGGCATGTACTCGAACTGATTTTTGACACCACAAACATATTTTGGATATAAATTGGGAGTGTTGTGGTCGTTTTAGGTGTTTCTAGTGCCATACGAAGTCAAAAAGACCTAATGGGATGTGTTTAGGCTCAAACTAGATGAACTTGGCTTAACTTGGATCGTTTGGGCATGTCATGTACTCGAACTGACGTTTGACAACCAAAACACATTCGGGATAAAAATTTGGAGTGTTGTGGTCATTTTAGGTGCTTCTAGTGTGATACATGTCAAAAGACCCAATCACACGTGTTTAGGCCCAAACTAAATGAACTTGGCTAAACTTGAATCTTTTGGGCATGGCATGTACTCAAACTAACTTTTGACAGCCAAAACAGTTTTCGGATAATAATTTGGAGTGTTGTCATTGTTGTAGGTGCTTCTAGCGCCATACAAAGTCAAAAAGAATCAATGGGACGTGTTTAGGCCCAAACTAGATGAACATGGCTAAACTTGGATCTTTTGGGCATGTCATGTACTCATCAAAGTGACTTTTGATACCCAAAACAAATTTGCGATAGGAATTTTGAGTTTTATGGTCATTTTAGGTGCTTCTAATGCCATGCAGGGGCAAAAAGACCCAATCGGGCGTGTTTAGGCCCAAACCAGATGAACTTGGGTAAACATTAATCTTTTGGGCATGTCATGTATTCTAATTGACTTTTGAATCTCAAAAGACGTTTGGAATAAGAATTTGGAGGTATGTGGTCCTTTTAGGCGCTTCTAGTGCCATACAAAATCAAAAGACCCAATGGAATCTCTTTAGGCCCAAACTTGATGAACTTGGCAAAACTTTGATCTTTTGGGCATGGCATGTACTCGAACTAACTTTTGACACCTAAATTACGCTTGGGATAAGAATTTAGAGTGTTTTGATAATTATAGGTGCTTCTAGTGCCATACAGAGTCAAAAATACTGAATGAGACTTGTTTAGGCCCAAACTAGATGAACATGGCTAAACTTGGATTTTTCGTCATGGCATGTACTCAAACTAACTTTTGACACCCAAAACACATTTGGGATACGAAGTCAGAGTGTTGTGGTCGTTTTAGGTGTTCTTGTATCTTGCTCAGTCAAAAAGACATTATGGGACGTGTTTAGGCCCAAACTAGATGATTAGCTAAACTTGTATCGTTTAGGCATGTCATGTACTGGAACTAACTTTTGACACCCAAACAAATTGGGATAAGAATCAGAGTGTTGCTGTAGTTTTTGGTGCTTTTATTGCCATACGGAATCAAAAAGACTCAATGGGACGTGTTGAGGCCTAAACTGGATGAACTAGACTAAACTTAGATCTTTTGGGCATATCATCTACTTGAAGTGACTTTTGACACACAAAACGTGTTTGGGATAAAGAATTTGGAGTGTTGTGGTCATTTAAGGTGTTTCTAGTGCCATACGGAGTCAAAAAGAGCCAATGAGACGTGTTTAGGCTCAAACTAGATGAAAATGGCTAAACTTTGATCTTTTGGGCATGGCATGTACTCAAATAGACTTTTGACACCTAAAACACGTTTGGGATAAAAATTTGGAGTGTTTTGATCATTTAGGTGCTTCTCTGCTTTGCAGAGTCCAAAAGACCCAATGGGACATGTTTTGGCTCAAACTAAATGAACTCGGCTAAACCTTAATCTTTTAAGCATGCCATGTACTCGAACTGATTTTTGACATCTAAAACACGTTTGAGATTAGAATTTGGAGTGATTTGGTCATTTTAGAAGCTTCTAGAGCCATACGATGGGACGTGTTTAGGCCCAAACTAGATGAACTTGGTGAAAGTTTGATCTTTTAGGCATGTCATGTACCTGAACTGACTTTTGAAAGCTAAAACATGATTGGAATAATAATATGGAGTGTTGTGGTCTTTTGAGGTGATTCTAGCACAGTACAGAGTAAAAAAGAACCAATGGGACAGTTTAGGCACAAACATGATGAACCTGGAACAGTTTAGATATTTTGTGAATGACATGTACTCGAACTGACTTTTGAAACCAAAAACAAGTTTGGGATAAGAATTTGGAGTGTTGTGATCGTTTTAGGTGCTTCTAGTGCCATACGAAGCCAAAAAGACCAAACAGGTAGTGTTTAGTCCCAAACTAGATGATCCATGCTAAACTTGTATCACTGCGGCATGTTATGTACTTTTGATACCCAAAATACTTTTGAAATAAGAATGCGGATTGTTGTGATCGTTTTAAGTGCTTCTAGTACCATACAGAGTCAAAACGACCCAATAGGACGTGGTCAGGCCCAAACTAGATGAATTGGGCTAAACTTAGATCTTTTGGCCATCGCAAGTGCTTGAACTTTATTTTGATACCCAAAACAGGTTTGGGATAAGAAGTTAGACTGTTGAAGTCATTTTAGGTGCTTCTAGTGCCATACAGAGTCAAAAAGACTTACTGGAATGTGTTTAGGCTCAAACTAAACGAATGTGGCTAAACATGGATCTTTTGGGGATGTCATGTACTCGAACAGACTTTTGACACCCAAAACATGTTGGGGATAAGAATTTGGAGCGTTTTGGTTGTTTTAGGTGCATTTAGTGCCATACAGAGTCAAAAAGACCTAATGGGATGTGTTTAGGCCAAACTAGATAAACCTGGATAAACATTGATCTTTTGGGCATGTCATGTACTCAAACTGACTTTTGATACCCAAAACAATTTTGGGATAAGAAGTTGGAGTGTTGTGTCCATTTTAGGTGCTTCTAGTGCCACACGGAGTAAAAAAAACCAATGGGAAGTGGTTAGGCCCAACTTATATCATTTGGGCATGTCATGTACTTCAACTTACTTTTGACACCCAAAACAGTTTTGGGATAAGAATTTGGAGTGTTATGATAGTTTTAGGTGCTTCTAGTGCCATAAAAAGTAAAAAAGATTCAATAGGATGTGGTTAGGCCCAAACTAGATGAATAGGGCTACACATGGATCCATGTCAAGTACTCGAACTTTATTTTGACACCGAAAACAGGTTTCGGAAAAGAATTTGGACTGTTGGGGTCATTTTAGGCGCTTCTAGTGCCATACGCAGTCAAAAAGACCTAATGGGATGTGTTTATGCTCAAACTATACGAATATGGCTAAACATTGATCTTTTCTGCATGTCATGGACTCGAACTAACTTTTAACACCCAAAACATGTTGGGGATTATAATTTGGATTGTTTTGGTTGTTTTAGGTGCATTTAATGCCATACAGAGTGAAAAAGACCTAATGGGATGTGTTTAGGCCCAAACTAGATGAACCTGACTAAACATTGATCTTTCGGGCATGTCATGTACTCCAACTGATTTTTGATACCCAAAAAAATTTTGGGATAAAAATTTCGAGTGTTGTCATCGTTTTAGGTGCTTCTAGTGTCATACGAAGTAAAAAAGACCCAATGAGAAGTGTTTAGGCCCAAACTAGATTAACCTGGCTAAACTTGTATCTTTTGGGCATGCCATATACTTCAACTTACTTTTGACACCTAAGACAGTTTTGGGATAAGAATTTGGAGTGTTGTGATCGTTTTAGGTGCTAGAAACACCTTAAATGACCACAACACTCCAAATTATTTATCCCAAATGATCAAAACACTCCAAATTCTTATTCCAGACGTGTTTTGGATGTCAAAAGCTAGTTCCAGTATTCCTCAAAAGATCCATGTTTAGCCAAGTTTGTCTAGTTTGGGCCTAAACACGTCTCATTGAATCTTTTGACTCCATATGGTCCTAGAAGCACTTAAAAGGACCACAACTGTCCAAATCTTTATGCCAAACATGTTTTGGATGTCAAAAGTCACTTTGAGTAGATGACATGCCCAAAGATCCAAGTTTAGCCAAGTTCATCTAGTTTGGGCCTAAACACGTCCCATTGGGTCATTTTGAATTTGTATGACACTAGAAGCACCCAAAACTGCCACAACACTTCCAATTCTTATCCCAATCGTGTTTTATGTGTCAAAAGTAAGTTCGAGTACATGCCATGCCCAAAAGATCTAAGTTTAGTTAAGTGCATCTAGTTTGGGCCTTAACACATCCCATTTGGTTTTTTGACGCTGTATGGCCCCATAAGCACCTAAAACGACCAAGACACATGAAATTCATATCCCAAACATGATTTAGGTGTCAAATGTCACTTCCAGTGCATGCCATGCCCAAACGATCCATGTTTTTACAAGTTCATCAAGTCTGGTCCTAAACACGTCTCATTGGATCTTTTCACTCCATATTGCCCTAGAAGCACCTAAAATGATCTAAACAGTCCCTATTTTTATCCCAATTGTGTTTAGGATGTAAAAAAGTCAGTTTATGTACATGGCATGATTAAATGATCCAATTTTAGCTAATTTCATTTATTTTTGGTAAACGCCAATTTCATCTAGTTTGGGCCTAAACACGTCCAATCTAGCTTTTTTACTCTGTATGGCACTTAGCACCTAAAATGACCTTGACAATCATCATGGAGATCTTGACAGGGATCTTGAGCTTTGCAGCCAAACACTCAGAGTTCCAGTTCCATTGGAGGTGCAAAGAGCTTGACTTAGTCAATCTGTGCTTTGCTGATGACCTACTCTTATATTGTAAAGGAGACAAAAACAGCGTGCATGTGCTTAAGGAAGCTTTGGCCATTTTCCAAGAGCTATCAGGGCTTCAACCAAATATTTCAAAGAGTCAACTGTTCTTATCAGGGGTGAGCCCAGAGATGTCTTCTATCATTCATGTTGAACTGGGTTTTACAGAAGGGTCTCTTCCAGTTAGATATCATGGTGTCTCACTCATTACAACCAAGCTTACCAAATCAGATTGTCAAGGTTTGGTTGACAGACTCACTATGAGAATCAGTTCTTGAGAATCAAAGTATTTGTCTTATGCTGGAAGACTCCAACTTATCAAGACTGTCCTTATGGCTATGGTCAAATTTTGGAGTGGTCTCTTCATTCTCCCTAAAAAAGTGGTGAAGACAGTCCAATGCTTGGTAAGAAATTTTCTATGGAATGGCCAAGATACTAAAGCTTCTGGGGCCAAGGTAGCTTGGGCAGACCTATGTTTTGACAAGGTACAAGGTGGGTTGGGCCTTAGGGATTTGGTTCTAGCTAATGAAGTTGCTATAGCCAAACACTTATGGTTCTTGCTACTCCCTTCTAAAAGATCACTTTGGAAAGATTGGTGTCAAACATACCTACTCAGAAAGAGTTCAATTTTCTTGGTTTCCATTCCTTCTAACCCATCTTGGGTTTGGAGAAAGCTTCTCAAGCTCAGGAGCAAGTTTCTTCCCTTTTTCTCTATAACTATTGGAGATGGTACTACTGTGAAGCTTCTTACAGATAATTGGCATCATCTAGGTGTCCTTTGGGCCAGATTTGGGTAAGAGACTTTTGTCAGGAACTTCTTGGACTATGGACTCTATGGTGAGTGTTGTCATTCAAGACAATCAATGGCGTTGGCCAACTTCAAAGACCTTTGAGTTTCTTGAGATTAGAAGTGTTCCAATTCCTCCTCCCCAAGCTCAACGACAAGATGTTTGGAAATGGAGTTCAAGTCAGAATGGAGATTTCTCCCTAAGTCTAACCTATAAGGCACTGTCCCCTACAAGACAACTGGTTAAGTGGGAAAAGGTGATATGGTTCTCTAAACACATCCCAAGGTGCAGCTTTATCTCTTGGTTGGCTTTGAGAAACAAACTTTCCACTAGAGATAGGGTTGCACAATGGGACCAAACATCAGGGTTTTGTTCTGATTGTGTGTGTTGTGTTGGCTACTAGGAGACACATTAGCATCTTTTTATCAATTGTTGTTATGCAGCTAGAGTATGGGCCACACTTGTGAACAAATGTGATCTACACTGCCAGGTTAGGGATTGGGATCAGTTTGTAGATTGGATGCTAGCTAATACAAAAGGGAAGTCACTCAGAGGAGTCCTAGTTAAGCTAGCTTTTACTTCCTTCATCTATTATATATGGAGAGAAAGAAATGCAAGGATTTTTAAGGCAAAATCAGAGATTCCAAGATCCTAACTGAAGCTATTTCACAATTAGTCAGGTTAAGGCTTTGGGATTCGAAGTGTTTTGGCACTAATGATACTAATCTACGTTTAGTGGATAGATGGGGTCTTAACCCAAGCATTTTGTAAACCTTGGCTGTCTTATGGAGCATTGATATCTAATTTCAGTGCTTTACATATTACCAGTTTAATTAGCGTGCAGATCTTAAGCCTTTAATCAGGCTCTAATTTTGTATTTCCTGGGGTATGCCCCTTGAACATGTGTAAGTATCTTTTGGTTTATATAATTTGTTTACCAAAAAAAAGCACCTAAAATGACCAAAACACTCTAAATTCTTATCCCCAAAATGTTTTAGGTGTCAAAAGTCAGTTCGAGTACATGTCATGCCCAAAAGATCCAAGTTTAGCCAGTTCATCTAGTTTGGGCCTAAACACGACCCACTGGGTCGACTCCGTATGGCCCTAGAAGCACCTAAAACGACAAAAACACTCCAAATTATCCCAAAGCGTGTTTTGGGTGTTCAAAAGTTAGTTCGAGTACATGAGATGCCCAAAAGGTCCAAGTTTAACCAAGTTCATCTAGTTTGGGCCTAAACACGTCCCATTGGGTGTTTTGACTTTGTATGGCACTAGAAGCACCTAAAATGATCAAAACACTCCAAATTCTTATCCCAACGTGTTTTGGATGTCAAAAGTCAGTTCGAGTATTACTCAAAAGATCCAAATTTGGCTAAGTTCATCTAGTTTTGGCCTAAACACATCCAATTGGGTCTTTTGACTCTGCATGGCACGAGAAGCATCTAAAACGATCACAACACTTCAAACTTTTATCCCAATTTGGGTGTCAAAAGTCACTTCGAGTATATGACATGCCCAAAATATCCAAATCTAGCCAAGTTCATCTAGTTTGGGCCTAAACACGTTCTATTGGATATTCTTGACTCCATATGGCACTTGAAGAACCTTAAATGACCATAACACTCCAAATTCTTATCCCCAACGTGTTTTAGGTGTCAAAAGTCAGTTCGAGTACATGTGATGACCAAAAGATCCAAGTTTAGCAAAGTTCATCTAGTTTGGGCCTAAATAAGTCCCATTCGGTCTTTTTGACTCCGTATGGCCCTAGAAGCACCTAAAATGATCTAAACACTATATATTCTTACCCCAAACGTGTTTAGGATGTCAAAAGTCAGTTTATGTACATGCCATGCTTCAAAGGTCCAAATCTAAACAAGTTCATCTAGTTTGGGCCAAAACATGTACCATTGGATCTTCTTGACTCTATATGTCAGTTAAAGCAAATGGAATGAACACAACACTCCAAATTCTTCTCCCAAACGTGTTTTGGGTACAAGTGATGACCAAAAGATCCAAGTTTAGCAACGTTCATCTAGTTTGGACCTAAACACATCCCATTGGGTCTTTTTGACTCCGTATGACCCTAGAAGCACCTAAAATGACCAAAACACTCCAAATTCTTATCTCAAACGTGTTTTGGGTGACAAAAGTCAGTTCGAGTACATGCCATGCCCAAAAAATCGAAGTTTAGCAAAATTCAACTAGATTAGGCCTAACACATGCCATTGGGTCTTTTTGAATCAGTATGACACTAGAAGCACCTAAAACGATCATATCACTCCAAATTCATATCCCAAACGTGTAGTGGGTGTCCAAAAGTTAGTTCGAGTAGATGACATGCTCAAAAGATCCAAGTTTAACCAATTTCATCTAGTTTGGGCCTAAACACGTCCCATTGGGTGTTTTTGAGTCCGTATGGCATTAGAAGCACCTAAAACGGTTAAAACACTCCGAATTCTAATCCCAAACTTGTTTTGCATGTCAAAAGTCAGTTCGAGTATTGCTCAAAAGATCCAAGTTTAGCCTAGTTTGTCTAGTTTAGGCCTAAACACATCCAATTGGGTCTTTGGACTTCGCATGGCATTAGAAGGACCTAATACGACCACAACACTCCAAACTCTCATCCCATACGTGTTTTGGGTATCAAAAGTCACTTTGTACATGACATGCCAAAAGATCTAAGTTTAGCCATGTTCATCTAGTTTATCCCTAAACACATTTCATTGGGTCTTTTTGATGCCGTATGGCACTAGAATTACGTAAAATGACCAGATCACTCCAAATTTTTATCCTAAATGTGTTTTGGGAGTCAAAAGTCTGTTCGAGTACATGCCATGTCCAAAAGATCCAAATCTAGCCAACTTCATCTAGTTTGGTCTTAAACACGTTCGATTGGATTTTTTGGACTTCATATGGCACTAGTCATATGAACCTCACCGTTGCTTTGCGATGAAACCCGATATCAATAAAGGTTCGAGAACCCAATGATCGATTTTAAGGAAGAAGAAACTCTAAATCGTTTTCTATGATAGAAAGAGAACCTTAGGTATAAGACCTAAGACCCAAATTGATGCTTCGAAAAGAACCAAAGGTATGGTTTAGACGCTACACTCAAGATCAAGAAGGAAAAGTGAGTGATAACTCTAGGTTTTAGATGCCACAAGAATATTCTTGATAAGTCTGAAAAAGTTCTAAGAAGAACCAAAGAGAAAACTCTCACAAAGAAATTATAATGATAAAAGTTTTTAATACATTGTGAAATCATGCTTAAATAAAAAAAAACTAGAAGCCTAAAGAGTCCTAAAGTGTTTACATAACCTAAACTAAATTTAAAAGATAAAGAAATATAAATTGCAATAAATAAGGAAATTGTAATCCACCCAAAAGACTCCTAGGGCTGTCCACTTCTTGGTTAGGATTGCCAAGGTGTCTTGCTTCCTTGTCATCATTTAAAATGCCATGTCATGCTCCATGTGGATATACAATGTTTAGATAGAGAAGCTCTCTCTTCTCTCTAGAAACCAGGTGAGGCTTTTCTGTTGCTCCTCCTCTGGGAGGAGCTGAGCTTAGTTTTTAAAATGGTGAATGATGCTTATTTTGAAACCAAGACTCAGCAAGGTTCAAAGATCAGTAAGAAAAGTTCGGGTAAGATGAGCTTTCAGTCTCATGAAGATATTCTAAAGTTTAAAGGAGATAGGAGTTCGATGCTGGAAAACCCAGAAGTCAGAGTTGCTTCTAGCTCTTCCTTGGAGGAATCTCCAAGTTTGGAGAAGATTTTAGCAATGGAGAACAAAGAAGTTGGTGAGAAGAAGGTGTGTGTTCGTGCACTAAATGTGGCAGAAGCACTTGCTGCTCGTATTAATGGAGATGACGAGGAGCATGCTACTTGTTTTGGCACCTTTAGCTACAACCTTAACTCGCCAAATAAGGGCGGAAAGGTCCAAATGGCCATTAATGGCAATGATGAGGCTGCTTCTAGCTCTAATGAGGAGCAAATCAAAGGTTTGGATGAGCTCTCAATGTCTTGTGGGCACATTTCTTTGGTCCCTTCTTCTCAGGTACACAATGACTTGTTATTACTGGATTCTAGTGCTTTAAGGGTTCCTTCATCATTTGGTGGAGCCCCATGTTTTGTAAATGAAGCTTTTACAGGTGCTTCTAAGGACAAAGAGCATGTTCAGAAGCAAACAAGCTTTCCTTTGTCTGAAAAACTCAGGCAAATCACCAAGGGTTCTCTGGCCAAAGGAGGAGCACGAAGAAGAGAGACGATCAAGGGTGAAATCATTTGTCCATTGGTCAATGAGGCTGTACTTGAGAGCCAATCAACTCCTGCCACCTCACCAATTCTAGCTAACCCTAGTTGTGGATGGAGTACAAACAATGACATGCATTCTGATCAAAAAGTGAAAGGACACCTACTCTTGCATACCTTGGGCAACAAAAAAGCTAAAACTTTTCTTGCAAGGACAGACAGCCTGCCCCAAAACCCGGAGCAAGGACAATCTGTCTTAATTGTGGCTGTACCTGAAGATAAAGGTGATTTGACATTGCCTTTGCCCAAGACATCCTTGGAGCACGTTTTAGGTACCCTTGTACTACCACCTATGCATGGATATGACTCCTCCACGTCAGCTCCATCAAGGACAGACAACCTGCCCCAAAACCCGGAGCAAGGACAGCCTCTCTTAATTACAGTTGTACCTGAACATAAAGGGGATTTGACCTTGCCTTTGCTCAAGACATCCTTGGAGCATGTTTCAGGTACCTTTGTACTACCACCTAAGCATGGAAAGGACACCTCCACGTCAGCTTCATCTTCTCCAACAGCTCGAAAACCTCATTCATCCATTTTTCCAGAATACAATCAAGTAGTTGATGATCTTGAGTTATATGCTTTTACTCAGGGGTTTAGACGAAATTGTGAGTATTATCCTTCCCCCAAACCTTTGGAACCTTTAAAGAATAAGGAGGTGGCTGCTAAGGGTATTTCTGAAACCCTTAAGTGCAACACTATCTACCATAAACTTTGTGAAGCTTCACCTAAAGCTCAACAAAAGGATGGATCTTGGGCTGATAAAGTTAAGAGAAACCAACCTAGTAGGTTTGAGCTTGAGTTTCAGGAGTCTACAATTTATGAAGAACATAGGGTCATTGTAAAGCTCCCTGACTTTGTTACCAAAGACAGCTTTGCCAAATGGGAGACTTGTTTGGTTGGCTATTTTGTGGGTAAAACAGCTCCATTACACTTGGTTAAGAGGATTGCGTTGCAGCTTTGGAAAGGGAGAGGTCTCCTTGATGTTCAAGCTTCCAAAGGACTCTTCTATTTCAAATTTGATAACTTAGAACATCGAGATTATTTCTTTAAAGATGGACCTTGGCATTTGTTAGGGAAACCTCTTATTCTGCAACCATGGGAGCCTAATGTCAAATTCACAAAGGAAAAGTTAGCTAAGATCCCCATTTGGGTGAAACTTTGGAATGTTCCCCTTGAGTTGAGAACCTCTGAAGCTCTAAGCTACATTGCTAGTGCAGTGGGTAAACCCCTATACTCGGATCACTTGACTGCAAAAGGAGTGAAAAGAGACTTCGCTAGAATCTGTGTTGAGATTTCAACCAAGTCAAGAATCCTTAAGCATCTTGATATTGATCTTGGTATTGAAGGATGGGATCCAATTGATGTTTTTGTAGAGTATGAGGGCCTACCAAAGAGGTGTGACAAGTGTGATATCTTTGGTCATGATTGTGATTTCATCCAGCAAGCTAAAACACTTTCTCCTAATCCCCAAGCTACAGCCCCATCTCTACCACAATCCAACCCTAGCTCCACCTCAAACTCCCCAAATCACTCCTCTCCCTCATCCCCCACACATTCCACCCCAAAACAATCCCCCATTTCTCCCTCACTTCTCCCAAACACCACTCCCTCAACCCATTTGGATGATGACAGTGGCTGGATTGAGATTCCATCTAAGAGATCAAGTAAGAAAATTAACTCAGAAGTGGGACTTGAATTGGCCTTAGTGCTAGACCAAGACATAGTTGAAGCTTCCCCACTAAGGGTGGAACCTATTGAGCACTCAACTGAGGAAGAAGAGGATAATCTTGCTGTCGTGAGCAAGAACCAAGAGCTTTCCACCCCTTCACCTTCTCTAAACACTTCCAGCTCAAGCAAAAGGAGAAAGAAGAAGAAGAAGAAGAAGGTCAATGGCACACCACACCCCGTAAAGGGTAGAGATAAAGGAGTTGCAGCTAGTGGGGAAACCCACAGCCCACCCATTCATGTTTAATCTTGCTACTTGGAACATTAGGGGGCTCAATGACTCCTTAAAATAAGCTGCTGTGAGGAAGCTTTGTAAGAATTCCAATCTTTCTCTTTGTTCTTTACTTGAAACTAAAGTGAAAAACTTTAAATTCACTAATCTTGCTAAGGCCATTTTTCCTAATTGGGAGGTGGTAGCAAACTACAATTTTGCTGCAGGGGTAGAATTTGGGTTGCTAAGGCCATTTTTCCTAATTGAACGCAACATCATGCTCCAAGGGTAATGCCATGTAGGATGTCTTTCCATGCAGGCTGCCATGTAATGGTTCATGTAGGATGTCATGTTGGATGCCATATCATGCTCCATTGGGGCTGTCATGTTGGATGCCACGGCATGCTCCGCGCAGGCTGTCATATTCCACGTGACACTACACGTCATGCTCCACGTCATACTCCTATTGAGTGTTTCAGCCATTATATTTTCTCTAGCTTTTGAGATTTGGCCTCTTTTTACTTGAGGTGGATCCATCCTTTGAGCTTGTGCAACCGGATCCTCATCATTCCCTCTCTCTTAAGAAAGATTTGTCCTCAAATCCTCACCTACATCAAACGGTGACAAGTCAGTCACAATAAAAGTAACATTTATATTGTACTCACCAAGAAGATCTAGCTTGTAGGCATTGTCATTGAGTCTTGCAAGGACTTGGAATGGATCATCCCCTCTAGGTAGCAGCTTGGAACGTCTTTTCCTTGGAAAACGTTCCTTTCTCATGTGCACGCAAACCTAATCTCCGGGATCAAAAACCAATTTATCTCTTTATTGGCTTGTTTTGCATATTCCTCCGTTCTCCTTACAATATTGAGTTTTGCCTTCTCATGTATCTTCTTAACGAATCCAGCGTTCCTTTTTTCACCTTGTTTGTACCAACTGACATATGAGAATGTCTCAATGAACTCCACCCAACAAACATGTATTTTATTCAGCTTGTGTTGCTCCTTTGAATGATTCATGGACTCGTGACTGTTGTGAATCACAAACATCTACAAAAGTGAAACAATATTGCTCAGCAAAGAACCGGCGAGATCATTAGTACATAAAAGAGCCTCTTTGTACATATGTACAATAAGGGGTTGATGTGAAAATAATGCTCTCTTGATCTCATTTTTTTATTGTAATGTAATTGAATTTTTCCTCTCTTGCTCTCACGATGTCTTTAATGCCCTCTTTTTCTTTTCTCTCAATTCCTTTCCCCTCATTTTTCTCTACCTCTCTCTGACTTTCATGCTCGTTTTCACTCTGTGCCTTTTGTTCGCTCCATTTCTTTTGTTCACTCTCTTTCTTTTGATCACTCTCTTTTTGCATCCCTACTTGATATTCGTAAATCTGATTTTGTGTCATTGGAACAGGAGTAATCAACTTTTGATTGTGTTCAAAATAGTATTGATTAGAGAAACCATCATTCCATGGCCTTCCCCACAACAAGTGTCCAACTCGCACCGATGTTACATTGCAAAACACATCATCTTCATATTTACTGATTTGGAATGAGAGTAACACTTGCTTTTCCACCTTTACCTCGCCTCTAATGTTCAGCCATTTCAACTTGTAGGGTCGGGGTAGTTTAGTTGTTAGCAGCCCTAATTTATCCACCATTGTAGTAGCAATGTTAGTACAACTACCTCCATCAATACTCATACTACATGCCTCGTTTTGATCGGTTCTGACTTTTGCTCAGTTTTTGTGGCCAACTTCTCCTCCTTCTCCACATAGTTTGGTTTCCATGGGGAACAACTCGAGCCAAGGGTTGTACGTGTACCACCCCTCCTTTTGAGTTGCTGCTCAACCTTAATGGCCATGTGCATCATATCTTCCAATCTCCACATAATTTTCCATCTCTATCCAATCATAATTTTCTCGGTTCAATCCATGCAAAAACCTAGCCATAGTGGCCTCTCGATCTTCTTCTATATTAGACCTTATCATAGTCATCTTCATCTCCTTAATATAATCTTTGACACTTCGGCTACCTTGAGTGAGAATTTGCAGCTTTCGATACAAGTCTCGATAGTAATGGCATGGCACAAACCGTCTCCTCATCACGGTTTTCAAGTCTGCCCAAGTCTCTATGGGACGCTCTCTATCTCTCTTTATATTTATCATTAGTTGATCCCACCAATCAATAGCATAATCAATAAATTTAACAATAGTAAGCTTTACCTTTTTATGCTCGGAATAGTGATGACAATCAAACATGAACTCCATCCTCTTTTCTCATTCTAAATAAGCTTTTTTGGATCATTCTTGCTTTGAATTAATGGTATCTTAATGCTACCCAAATTGTTTTTCACCCTATCACCAAACCTATCTTCTCTATTCCTATGATGGAATTCCCTATCTCCAACCCCACGGCCTAATTTGCCAATGTGAGAATATCGATCCTCTTCATTAAAGTCTTCCCTAAATTCTTCTTCATACTCAACCCTAGGTGATCGTCTCTCACTCTGATGCCCAATTGGAGCTCTAGGTGTCTCCACCCATGTTTCCATCCGATCAATCCTCTCATGCACTCGTTCCAGCCCACTCTCCTAACATTCTTTTCAATTCACCCACAAACGTCTCCATTTGTAACTTTGACATGTCAACTTCCACCATTCATCCACTATCATTGTTGTTGTTTGACATACTTGAAAGAGAATAAGATTAGAAAATATGGACCCCACAATCTCTTCCTCACGTGTTTACACTCTAAGTTTGAGGTTCACTCAATTTCTCTCGTGTTTCACTCAAAATATTTGGCTTTTACCCTCTGATTTTCTCACACACTCTTGCCTTTTATCACTCTTAGTTTTCTCTTTCGACTCTTGTTAAAACTAATAAACGAATCTTGAATTTTCAAGCAACAACCAAAAGACCTACACAAATCAAACACTATGAGAAGAAGGAAAGGAAACAACTAAGGGATAAAATTTAGAGATAAGGAAACAAAAGGAGATCAATTTATACTATCTTTTTTTTACAGAAGATAAGTTAGGACACGATGAGGTAAGGATAAGATGAGATAAGATAAGAAAAAGATAAGATAAGAAAAAAACATAAGATAAGTTATGACAAGATAACATAATTATGACAAGATGAGATATGATATGATAAGATAAGACCATGATAAGATAATATAAGATCAGATGAGATGAGATAAGAAAATATATGATAAGATAAGACAAGGATAAGATAAGATAAAATGAGATAAGAAAAGATATGATAAAATAAGACAAGAATAAGATAGATAAGATAAGATAAGAAAACATAAGATAATTTATGATAAGATGAGATAAGATAAGAAAAGATATGATAAGATACGACAAGGATAAGATAAGATAAGAAAACATAAGATAATTTATGATAAGACAAGATAAGATAAGATATGACAAGATATGATGAGATAAGATAAGATGATAACTAAAACAATGGAAATTCGAATTTGAAATTTGAAATTTTGATTCTTAGATGAAACTGCACAGAAAACTTAAACACCTCCTGAAGTGATCAAAACGATGCAATCTGACTTTGTAATGAACTTACAGATTGTAGATCTCGAAAATCCGTTCTCTTTGATATGCAATAATGACTATTTCGACTCCCGGTTCCAAAGTTATAATCTTTTTTTCCGAACCACCGTCAAATCAGAAAAAAAATCAGACTTGAATCAGACTCTAGAGAACCAAAAGCTCTAATACCAAATGATATGAACCTCACTGTCGCTTTGCGATGAAACCCGATAACAATAATGTTCGAGAACCCAATGATCGATTTTAAGAAAGAAGAAACCCTGACCCATTTTTTATGACAGAAAGAGAACCTTAGGTATAAGATCTAAGACCCAAATTGATGCTTCAAATAGAACAAAAGGTATGGTTTAGAACAAGAAGGAAAGTGAGTGATAAGTCTAGGTTTTAGATGCCACAAGAATATTCTTGATAAGTCTGAAAAGTTTGAAGAAGAATCAAAGAGAAAACTCTCACAAAGAAATTATAATTATCAAAGTTTTTAAGATGATAACTAAAACAATGAAAATTCGAATTTGAAACTTGAAATTCTGAATTTTTAGATGAAACTTCACGAAAAATTAAACACCTCGTATAGTGATAAAAATGATGAAATCTGGCTTCGCAATGTACTTACAGGTTGTAGATCTCGAAAATCCGTTCGACTTGATATGCAATAATGACTATTTTGACTCCCAAATCCAAAGTTATGATCTTTTATCCGAACCACCATCAAATCAGAAAAAATCAGACTTGAATCTGACTCTAGAGAACCAAAACCTCTGATACTATTTAGGTATAAGACCAATGATCGATTTAAGGAAGAAGAAACCCTGACCCGTTTTCTATGACAGAAAGAGAACTTTAGGTATAAGACCTAAGACCCAAATTGATACTTCGAAAAGAATCAAATGTATGGTTTAGACGCCACACTCAAGAACAATAAGGAAAAATGAGTGATAAGTCTAGGTTTTAGACGCCACAAGAATATTCTTGATAAGTGTGAAAAGTTCTAAGAAGAACCAAAAAGAAAACTCTCACAAAGAAATTATAATGATCAAAGTTTTTAAGATGATAACTAAAACAATGGAAATTCGAATTTGAAATTTGAAATCCTGAATTTTTAGATGAAACTGCGCAGAAAAATTAAACACCTCGTAAAGTGCTCAAAACGACGAAATCTGGTTTCACAATCCGTTCAATTTGATATGCAATAATGACTATTTTGACTCCTGAATCCAAAATTATGATCTTTTTTCCGAACCATCGTCAAATCAGAAAAAAATCAGACTTGAATCTGACTCTAGAGAACCAAAAGTTCTGATACCAAATGATATGAACCTCACCGTCGCTTTGCAATGAAACCCGATAACAATAATGGTTCAAGAACCCAATGATCGATTTTAAGGAAGAAGAAACCCTGACCTGTTTTTTATGACAGAAATAGAACCTTAGGTATAAGACCTAAGACCCATTGATGCTTCGAAAAGAACCAAAGTTATGGTTTAGATGCCACACTCAAGAACAAGAAGGAAAAGTGAGTGATAAGTCTAGGTTTTAGACGCCACAAGAATATTCTTGATAAGTCTGAAAAGTTCTAAGAAGAACAAAAGAGAAAACTCTCACAAAGAAATTATAATTATCAAAGTTTTTAAGATGATAACTAAAACAATGGAAATTCGAATTTGAAATTTGAAATTCTGAATTTTCAGATGATACTGTGCAGAAAACTTAAACACCTCGTGAACTGATGAAAACGACGAAATCTTGCTTGGCAATGAACGTACAGATTGTAGATCTCGAAAATCCGTTCGATTTGATATGCAATAATTACTATTTCAACTCCCGAATCCAAAGTTATAATCTTTTTTCCGAGACATAGTCATATCAGAAAAAATCAGACTTGAATCTGACTCTAGAGAACCAAAAGTTCTGATACCAAATGATATGAACCTCTCCGTCGCTTTGCAATGAAACTCGATAACAATATGGTTCAAGAACCCAATGATCGATTTTAAGAAAGAAGAAACCCTAACCCATTTTCTATGACAGAAAGAGAACCTTAGGTATAAGACCTAAGACCCAAATTGATGCTTCGAAAAGAACCAAAGGTATGGTTTAGACGCCACACTCAAGAACAAGAAGGAAAAGTGAGTGATAACTCTAGGTTTTAGACGCCACAAGAATATTTTTGATAAGTCTGAAAAGTTCTAAGAAGAATCAAAGAGAAAAAAACACTCACAAAGAAATTATAATAATCAAAGTATTTAATACATTGTGAAATCATGCTTAAATAGAAAAACTTGAAGCCTAAAGAGTCCTAAAGTGTTTAAATAACCTAAACTAAATTTAAAAGATAAAGAAATATAAATTGCAATAAATAAGGAAATTGTAATCCACCCAAAAGTCTCCTAGGGATGTCCACATCTTAGGTTAGGATTGCCAAGGTGTCTTGCTTCCTTGTCATCATTTAAAATGTCATGTCATGCTCCATGTGGACTGCCATATTGAACGCCACATCATGCTCCAAGGGTAATGGCATGTAGGTTGTCTTTCCATGTAGGCTACCATGTTGGATACCACATCATGCTCCATGTCGGCTGCAATGTTGGATGCCATGTCATGGTTCATGTAGGAATGTCATGTTGGATGCCAGATCATGCTCCATGGGGGCTGTCATGTTGGATGCCACGCCATGCTCCATGCAGGATGTCATATTCCATGTCATGCTCCACGTCATGCTCCACGTCATACTCCTATTGAGTGCTTCAGCCATTATATTTTCTCTAGCTTTTGTGATTTGGCCTCTTTGTACTTGAAGTGGATCCATCCTTTGAGCTTGTGCAACCGGATCCTCATCAACTAGAAGCACCTAAAATGATCATAACACTCGAAATTCTTATCCCAAACGTATTTTGAATGTCAAAAGTCATTTCGAGTATATGTAATGCCCAAAAGATCCAAGTTTCGCCAAGTTCATCTAGTTTGGGCCTAAACACGTCTGATTGGGCCTTTTTAACTCCGTATGTCCCTAGAAGCACCTAAAAGGATGACAACCCTCCAAATTTTTATCCCAAACATGTTTTGGGTGTCAAAAGTCACTTTGAATAGATGACATGCCCAAAAGATTTGAGTTTAGCCGAGTTCATCTAGTTTGGGCCTAAACATGTCCCATTGGGTGTTTTGGACTCTGTATGGCACTCGAAACACCTAAAAGTGCCACAACACTCCAAATTCTTATCTCAATCGTGTTTTATGGGTCAAAAGTAAGTTCGAGTACATGTGATGCCCAAAAGATCTAAGTTTAGCCAAGTCCATCTAGTTTGGGCCTAATCACGTACCCTTTGGTTTTTTTGACACTGTATGACCCTAGAAGCACCTAAAATGACCAAAACACTTGAAATTCTTATCCGAAACATGTTTTAGGTATCAAAAGTGAGTTCGAGTTCATGCCATGCCCAAACGATCCATGTTTTTTCCCCAAAAGTTTACCAAGTTTTGTCCTAAACTTGTCCCATTGGGTTTTTTTTGGCTCTGTATGGCACTAGAATCACCTAAAACAACCACAATACTCAAAAAGCTTATTCCAAACATTTTTTGGGTGTCAAAAGTCTTTTCGAGTACATGACATGCTAAAAAGATCGAAGTTTGGCCAAGTTCATCTAGTTTGTGCCTAAAGACGTCCGATTCAGTTGTTTTGACTCTTTATGGCACTAAAAGTACCTAAAACGACCACAACACCCCAAATTCTTATCCCAAACGTGTTTTGGGTGTCAAAGGTCACTTTGAGTACATGACATGCCCAAAAGATGCAAGTTTAGCCAAATCTATCTAGTTTGGGCATAACAACGTCCCATTTAGTCTGTCTGAATCCGTATGGCACTAGAAGCACCTAAAACGACAACACTCCAAATTCTTATCCCAAAAGTGTTTTGGATGTCAAAAGTCAGTTTGAGTATATGCCTTGCTTAAATGATTCCAGTTTAGTTAAGTCAATTTGCTTAAACGTCCCATTGGATCCTTTTGACTCTCCATGGCACTAGAAGCACCTAAAATGACGACAACACTAAAGATTCTTATCTGAAAAAGTCACTTTGGGTGTCAAAAGTCACTTTGAGTAGATGACTTGCCCAAAATATCCAAGTTTAGCCATGCTCATCTAGTTTGGGCCTAAACACGTCACATTGGGTCTTTTGACTCCGTGTGGTGCTAGAAGCACCTAAAATGACTACAACACTCAAGATTCTTATCTGAAAAATGTTGTGGATGTCAAAAGTCAGTTCGAGTACATGCCATGCCCAAAAGATACAAGTTTAGCCAAGTTCATCTAATTTGGACCTAAACACGTCCCATTTGGCCTTTTTGACACTGTATGGCCCTAGAAGAACCTAAAATGATCAAAATACTCTAAATTCATATCCCAAAAGTATTTTAGGTGTCAAAAGATAGTCAGAGAACATGCCAGCTGAAAAGATCCAAGTTTAGCAAAGTTCATCTAGTTTGGGCTTAACCGCGTGCCAATGAGACTTTTTGACTGCGTATGGCAGTAGTAGCACCAAAAATGGCACAAACACTCCAAATTGTGATCACAAACGTGTTTTGGTGTTCGAATGTCAATTCGAGTACATGTCACGCTGAAAAGATCCAAGTTTATCAAGGTTCATCTAGTTTCGGCCTAAACACGTCCCATTTGGTTTTTTTACTCTGTATGGCACTAGAAACACATAAAACGACCAAAACACTCCAAATTCTGATCCCAAACATGTTTTTGTTGTCAAAAGATAGTTCGAGTACATGCAATGCCCAAAAGATCCACGTTTAGACCAATTCATCTAATTTGGGCTTAACCACATCCCATTGGGTCTATTGTCCCGCACGTGAAGCACCTAAAACGACCACAACACTCCAAGTTCATATCCCAAACGTGTTTTGGGTGTCAAAAGTTACTTCGAGTATATGACATGCCCAAAAGATCCAAGTTTAGCAAAATTCATCTAGTGTGGGCCTAAACACGTCCCATTGGGTCTTTTTGAATCTGTATGACAATAAAAGCACCTAAAACGACCACAACACTTTAAATTCTGATCTCAAACGTGTTTTAAGTGTCAAAAGTCTTTTCGAACCCATGCCATGCCCAAAAGATCTATGTTTTGCCAAGTTCATCTAGTTTGGAACTAAACACGTCCCATTTGGTTTTTTGATTCTGTATTGCATTAGAAGAACATAAAATGATCGAAATACTCCAAATTCTTTTCCCCAAACATTTTTTAGGTTTCAAAAAAATCAGTTCGCATACATATCATGCCCAAAGGTTCCGAGTTTAGCCCAATTCATCTAATTTGGGCCTAACCATGTCCCATTGGGTATTTGACTCTGTATGGCACTATCAGCACCTAAAACGACCAAAAGATCCAAGTTTACCAAGTTTATTTAGTTTGGCCTAAACACATCTCATTGGGTCTTTTTGACTTCGTATGGCACTAGAAGCGCCTAAAACGACCACAACACTATAAATTCTTTACCCAAATGTGTTTTGGGTGTCAAAAGTCAGTTCGAGTACATGTCATGCCCAAAAGATCCAAGTTTAGCCATGCTCCTCTAGTTTGGGCCTTAACACGAGTCATTTGGTTTTTTACTTCGTATGGCACTAAACACGTCCCATTTGGTCTTGTTGATTGTGTATGGCACTAGAAGCACCTAAATTGACCAAAACACTCCAAATTATTTTCCCTAACATAATTTAGGTGTCAAAAGTCAGTTCGAGTACATGCATGCCCAGAAGATCCAAGTTTAGCCAAGTTCATCATGTTTGGTCCTAAACATCTCCCATTGGGTCGTTGTGACTCCGTATGGCACTCGAAGCACTTAAAATGCCCAACAATCAAAATTCTTATTTGAAACATTTTTGGGGTGTCAAAAGTCAGTTCGAGTACATGACATCCTACAAAGATCTACGTTTAGTCAATTTCATCTAGTTTGGCCCCAAACACGTCCCATTAGGCCTTTTTGACTTCCTATGACACTAAAAATGCCTAAAATGACCATAACACTCCAAATTCTTATCCCAAATGTGTTTTGGGTGTCAAAAGTCACTTCGAGTACATGACATGCCCAAAAGATCCAAGTTTAGACATGTTCATCTAGTTTGGGCCTAAACACGTTCCATAGGGTCTTATTGATTTTGTATGGCACTAGAAGCACCTAAAATGGTGACAACACTCCAAATTCTTTTCCCAAACGTGTTTTGCGTGTCAAAAGTAAATTCGAGGACATGCCATGCCCAAAAGTTTCGAGTTTAGCAAAGTTCATCTAGATTGGGCCTAAACAAGTCTCATTTAGTTTTTTCGACTTTGTATGGCCCTAGTAGTACCTAAAACGGCCAAAACACTCCAAATTCTTATCTCAAACGTATTTTAGGTGTCAAAAGTCAGTTCGAGTACATGCCATGCCCAAAAAATCTAAGTTTAGCAAAATTCAACTAGTTAGGCCAAAATAAATCCTTTTTTTTTTTTTTTTTTTTCGGTAAAATAAAAAATTGTATAAACCGAAGAAGAAAACAAACAAATATACAAGGGGCATACCCCAGGAAAAAGACACAAATAAAAAGGAACCAGCCAACACACAAGCTGGAGGCACCCAAACACTAACAGAAGATTACAAGTGATAACATCCTAAAGAAACAGAAGAACCAAGCTTAATTGTCAAAAATAGAGGCATTCAATCCCCAGGCAAGCTGAATGGTTTTGTTATCTTCAGTCTCTGAAAACCCTTTAAGACTCAAAAATCTACCTTTAATGACATTTCTAATGCAAGCCAATACCACTTTCTTGTCCCTCATTTTGCCCTCAAAGACTCGATTATTTCTCTCTCTCCAGATATGATAGACAAACGAGCTGAACATAAGCTTCAACATAAGGCTCAAGAAGTAACCTTTCCTAGCTTTCACAAGGAGCCAGGAGATAAGTTGATTCCAGTTCCTAGGAGAAGACACCAAGCCACACAAACCAACCAAATTCTGCCAAATAAAGCTAGAATAAGGGCAAGAAGCAAACAGGTGTTCAGAAGATTCTGAAGGATGCAAGCAAAGAACACAGCTACTAACATTGGAAAACCCAGGAGAGGAGGTCCAAGCAGCCAATCTATCCGCAGTTGCAAGCCTATTAAGAACAGCAAGCCAAGTAATAAAGCTATATCTGGGAATATGCTTCTTAAACCAAATAAGAGGAGCCCATCTCACTTTTTCACTTGCTGGAGCCAGTTTCCTATAAGTGTGCCCCACAGAGAAAAGACCAGAGGGAGAAAGAGTCCAAATCCAAGAGTCCAAAGAGGACTCTTTAGGAGGGGGAAGATGGATCTCTCTAATAGTGATAAGCTCATGGGAGCTAGAAATAGGCCAGTTCCAAGCTGCATTCTGGATCACTGAGCTGACCTTGGTAGTCCAATCCCAACCTGTACCAAAATAAATCCTAGGACCAAACCTTTGAGAAAGAGCCCCCAAAGGGTGCCAAGGGTCCAATAGAAGAGAGATCTGCTCCCCATTTCCCACAAGAGCTTTGCAATACCCAGCAAACTTGTCTCTGATTTTCAGAATTTTCCTCCAACTCCAAGAAGGATTAGTGGCAAGCTTAACCAAGAAGATAGAGCTCTTCTTGATCAAGAAAAACTTGCACCAATCCTTCCAAAGGGAAGCTTTATCCAAAGAGACCAGGAACCAGAAATGCTTAGCCACAGCCACTTCATTAGCTAGAGAGAGATCTCTAAGGCCCAAACCTCCTTGGGACTTATCAAGGCACAAGTCACTCCAAGCCACTTTAGCACCAGAATGCTTTACAGCTGAAGCGTTCCACAAGTAATTCCTAATAACCACCTTAATCATATTTAAGATTTTCTTGGGAAGAATAAATAAGCCAGCCCAGTATTGAAAGATAGCATAGAGCACGGATTTAACCAACTGTAATCTTCCAGCATAAGAAAGGTAGTTAGACTCCCAAGACTTCAGTCCCATTCAGTCTTTTTGAATCAGTATGACACTAGAAGCACCTAAAAAAACCACAACACTCTAAAATCTTTTCGAGCACTTGTTACGCCCAAATTATCATTGTTTTACCAAGTTCACCTAGTTTGGAACTAAACACGAGCCATTCGGTTATTTTGACTCTATATGGCACTATAAGCACCTTAAACGACCAAAACACTCCAAAATCTTATCCCAAACGTGTTTGGAATGTCAAAAGTCAGTTTGAGTACATGCCATGTTAACACGATCAAACTTTAGCCAAATTCATTTAGTTTGGCGCTAAACACGTCCCATTGGCTCTTTTTGACTCCATATAGCACTAGAAACACCTAAAATGACCACAACACTCCAAATTCTTATCGTAAATGTGTTTGGGTGTCAAAATTCACTTAGAGTACATGACATGCCCAAAAGATCCAAGTTTCGCCATGTTCATCTAGTTTAGCCGTAAACACGTTCCACTAGGTCTTTTTGACTCTGTATGGCAATTGAACCGCCTAAAACGACCAGATCACTCTAAATTCTTATCCCAAACATGTTTTAGGTGTCAAAAGTCAGTTCGAGTACTTGTCATGTTTAAAAGATCCAAAATTAGCCAAGTTCATTGTTTTTGGGCCTAAACACATTCCATGGGGGTTTTTTGGCTTCGCATGACACTAGAAGCACCTCAAACGACCACAACACACTAAATTCTAATCCGAAATGTATTTTGGGTGTCAAAAGCCAGTCCGAGTACATGCTGTCCAAAAGATCCAAGTTTAGCCAAGTTCATCTAGTTTGGGGTTAAAGACGTCCCATTGGGTCTTTTTGACTTCGTATGACACTAGAAGCTGCTAAAACGACCACGACACTCGAAATGCTTATCCCATAGGTGTTTTGGGTGTCAAAAGTCAGTTCGAATATATGTCATGCCCAAAAGATCCATGTTTAGACAAGTTTGTCTAGTTTGGGCCTAAACCCCTCCCATTGGGACCTCTTGAGTCTGTTTGGTACTAGAAGAACCTAAAACGACCAGAAAACTCCAAATGCTTATCCCAAACGTGTTTTGGGTTTCAAAAGTGATACGGAATCGAGAACCCCTTTATGTATAGGAACCCATGAAGCATTAACGTGAAAACCCCAATAACCAATTTTGCAACAACCCCAAAGAAAAGGCTAGAAAAATAGATTTTTTAGATAGATGATCAAGAACTAGAATAAAGAAAACTTGTTTCTGAATTTCAGTTTCGAAACACTCCACAAAGAAGGTGATCAATCTACTTGAATGTTTCTTAAAGCATGTATTCTACTCAAGAAGTCAAAGATCTATTGGTTTTTCTTCAATTAAAATTCTGGACCCTTAAAACATTCTAGCAAGGGATATTTATAGTCTTTACAAAGGGTTCCTAAAATCTTAAAACTCAAGAATAGGAAACTAACCTAATTATATTTTTTAAAAAAATAATTAAGAATAGACTATATCAAGCTAAATAAAACTAATGGACTCTAAAAAAAGTCAACTTTCGTTCAGCCCAAGAGGTAAGAGAAAATGGCCCATTACATACTTAATTCAACCCATTAGTAACGTTGACTTGAACCAAGTAATACTAGACTCGTGCTGCACTTATCCCAAAGCTTTGATGTCCTTGTAGACCTTCACTAACTGAATTGACTAAGCCTTGAAAATGATGGATTAAAGCTTGTTGAAGCTTCTTAGATCGCAGCCTTGTTATTGGTCCTGGAGACATCCTAACTGGACTAGAAACCTCTTGAACTTGCTCCTTGCCTTCTAGATTATGCTCATCTTTAAGATGTTGAATCCTTGGAACTTGGTGTGTAGGTTGATCCTTAACATTTCCCCTCTCCTCAAAAGGATTCGACCTCGAATCTAATGCATCACCTACATCAAAAGGACTTAAATCAGCCACATTAAAAGAAGCACTAACACATTATACTCACCTGGCAGGTCAACTTTGTATGCGTTGTCATTAATCCTTTCAAGAATTTGAAAAGGACCATCGCCTCTTGGGCTCAGCTTGGACTTTCTTTGAAGTGGAAACCTTTTTTTTTCGGTAAAATAAAAAATTGTATAAACCGAAGAAGAAACAAACAAATATACAAGGGGCATACCCCAGGAAAAAGACACAAATAAAAAGGAACCAGCCAACACACAAGCTGGAGGCACCCAAACACTAACAGAAGATTACAAGTGATAACATCCTAAAGAAACAGAAGAACCAAGCTTAATTGTCAAAAATAGAGGCATTCAATCCCCAGGCAAACCTCTCTTTACGAAAATGCGCCAAACCCAATCTCCCGGCTGAAAAATCATTGGTTTTCGTCCCTTATTCACACGTGAAGCGACTTGAGCATTTTGCTTTTCAATCCTCTCTTTAACTTGCTTATGTAATTCTTCACCAAATCTTTCTTAGAATTAGCATCAACACTCACAGAATTTTTAGGTAGAAATGGTAATAAATCAATAGGAGTGAGCGGATTAAATCCATAAACAATCTCAAATGAACAATGAGTAGTGCTATGAACAACCCTATTGTAAAGCAAACTCCACAAATGGCAAACAATCCTCCCATGTCCTAATGTTCTTTTCTATGATTGCCCTAAGTAAAGTAATCAACGTCCTATTAAGTACCTCAGTTTGCCCATCAGTTTGAGGGTGACATGTAGTTGAAAACAATAACTTAGTTCCTAACTTTCCCCATAACACACGTCAAAAGTGACTCAAAAACTCAACATCTCTATCACTAACAATGCTCTTAGGTATGCCATGTAATCGCACAACTTCTTTAAAAAATAAATCAGCATCATCAGTTTTATGACATGGTATAAAACGAGCCATCTTACTAAATCTATCAACCACGACAAAGATACTATCACGGCCTTTCCTAGTTCTAGGCAATCCAAGCACAAAATCCATAGACAAATCTATCCAAGGTTCACTAGCAACAGGTAGTGGTGTATACAACCCACGTGGTTTCAACCGAGACTTAGCTTCTCTGCAATGCAATGCTCACAAACCTTATGCACATCATGTTTCATATCAGGCCAAAAGAAATATGCTAACAGCATCTCATAGGTCTTATTTACCCCAAAATGTCTCATTAAGCCTCCTCCATCTGCTTCCTTAATCAACAATTTCCTCATAGAACACTTAGGAATGCACAACCTATTTCTCTTAAACAAGAAACCATCAAACAAGAAAAAAATTTCTAGAGAGAGGAGCTCTCCCTTCTCTCTAGGTTTTCTTATTTCTGATCTCGTGTTTCCTCCCTCAATGAGGGAGGAAACTCCATTGTTAATTGGTCTCTATTAGCCAAGGTGGGTGACAAACTCACTTACGGGGTACAAGCCAAGTTTCTGCCTAAGGTGATTTCTTCTCTTTAGAATGCTCTGGTTGATCATGGAGGGATGAAAGCTTCTCAAAGCTCGAAGCCAGCTTTTGAGTTTTGAAGTTCAAGAGGGCATCTCCCTAGAAGGTGTTCCTCTTTCTCTCTCAACTAGGGGGGGTCGTGAAATTACTCTTGGGGGGAGTATTCAATGTCTTGGTCAGTCCAAGACCTTCCTTTATCTTAAGGAGAAGCCTAGTTTGAATCAGGGAGTCTATTCCATTGTTGGTTGGTCTCTATCAGCCAAGGTGGGTGAAGTTTTCGCTCATGGAGACATACAAGGCTCCATTCTGTACAAGGCTATCTCTATTCTAAGGAGAAGCCTCTTATGCAAGGTAACCAAGTTTTGGATTTTAATTCTAGTCTCTATCTTTCAGATCAGTTGAGAGCTAGTTTATCTAAGATTAGAGGCTCCCATGGAGGTTCTAGGGGTGATGCTCAGAGTTTTTCAAGCTTGCCCAAAATTCTTGAGGTTGAAGATGAACTCTCATTTGCTGGAGGGGACAATTTGGCTCATGTGGCAGTGGTAAAGGATGGGGGTGACAACTCCTTTTTTGAAGCCTACTATTTCTCTCTCCAAAACAAAGTGAAGGAGAGGTTCTTTGTTAAAATCTGGAGCCTACAATTTCTCTCTCCTATGAAAGAAATGATTTGATTCCAAATGTGATAGGACATGGTGGAGATTATTCTCTCTCTCTAGATATTTATCCTAATCTAATTGAAAGAGCATCTAATCAAGGTGTCAGTTCAGCAGCTAACCAAGGTGCCAGCTCAGCGGCTCCTTCTTCGTCCAAAGGAAAGAGCAAGTTTATAGATGGGTCTCTTTTCCCCTCCCCTCTCTCTCATAGCAATTTTCTTGGACACAAGGCAGCGCTGGGAAAGAGGTTCCTCCTTCAAGCTCGAGCTTTGATAGATCTCAGGCTCCTCTTGAGGGGGGTGGTACCTTTCCCTTCCCCATTACGTGAGTAATGAGCTGCTTTTGTTCATCTAATGGCATAACAAGCCACTCATACAACCCATATTTTGTCTTAAACGTTGTTTTCCATTCATCTCAAACATTCATTCGAATTTGATAATAACCAGATTTCAAGTCTAACTTAGTGAACAAACAAGAACCATATAATTCATCAAGCATGTCATCTAACCTAGGAATAGGGTGACGATACTTTACAGTGATTTTATTGATGGCTCGACAGTCCACACACATCCTCCATGTTCCATCCTTCTTTTGGCACAAAAATAACAGGAACCGAGCAAGGACTTAGACTCTCCCTCACATACCCCTTAGCTAGCAACTCTTCCACTTGTTTTTGGATATCATTTGTCTCACTTCGATTTGTTCTATATGTTGGCCTATTAGGAATGGAAGCTCTAGGAATGAAGTCAATTTGATGTTCCATGCCTCTAATTGGTGGTAAACCACTCGGCATCTCCTCAGAAAACATGTCTTCAAATTCCTGTAAATAATCAACAATCACACTATTGGCCGATTGGAGTACAATGCATGTCTAACCTCACTTGCCTTGGCTACTAAACTCACACTCTTTGCACTTTTCTCTCATTTTTCTTTTCCCTCTTTTTTCACTCCTTTTGTTTTCACTCTCTAAAGCACTTTTCTTGCTCTCCTTTTCTTTTTTTTCAGCCTCCACTCTCATCATTTCCATTTTACATTGGTCTTCATACACTTCTTTTGAGGAAAGAGGTGTTAGTATGGTTTTCCGTCAATCCTTGATGAATGAATATCTATTGAGGTACCCATCATGCATAGCTCTCCTATCGAATTGCCACAGCCTACCAAGTAAAATATCTCCAGCATTCATAGGAACCACATCACACAACACCTCATCATGACATTTACCAATTGAAAATGAGATAATAGATTTCCTATTCACCTTGACCTCACCACAATGATTAAGCCACTTAAGCTTGTATGGTCATGGGTGTAGTGTAGTAGACAGCCCCAATCTATTAATCAAGATTGTACTCACCACATTAGTGCAACTCCCACAATCGATAATCACACTACGTGCCTTGCCTTTAACATGACACCTTGTATGGAACAAGTTCTCTCGCTGCTCCTCATGACAAGCCTCCTTCAATTGGGTGTTAAGAGCACGTCTTGTAACCAACACATCACCCCTAATCGGTTCTTCAATGCTCCCTTCACTACAACTCTCCAATTCGGGCATCTCCTCCTCATCGCTTTCATTGTTACCCTCGTCTTCATCAGTCACTATCTCACCATTTCGTAGGGTCATAGCTCAACTATTAGGGCATTCCTTACTAATATGACCTACACCTTGACACTTCCAATATTTAATGTCTCTATTTCTCCCTTTAGGCTCTTCGAGTTTGGATTTTTCTTTGTAAATCGAATCTGTCTTTCCCTTTGAACCATCATAAGCAGCCTTATTTCCACCCTTAAAATCACTCCTCTCATCCCTTCTCCAAGTAGAATTAGAGTTGGAATAAGTTTTGGAAACATACCTTGCTGTCCCTCTTCCTCGAAGTTGCTTTTCCACCTTGATGGCAATGTGCACCATCTCTTCTAACTCCACATAAGGTTGCAAGTCCACTCGGTCAGCTATCTCCTTGTTCAAACCAGCCATGAATCATGCCATAGTGGTCTCCGTATCCTCCTCTATATCAGCCCTAGTCATGAGCATTTCCATCTCCTTGTAGTAATCATCCACACCCCTACTGCCTTGTCTAAGAACTTGAAGTTTTTGCACAAGTTCCCTATGAAAATGTCTATATACAAATCTCTTCCTCATTTGTAGACTTGAGATCATTCCAAGTCTTAATTGTATTCTCCAAATTTATTCTTCTACTTGTCATCAATTGATCCCACCAAGTTATAGCATAACCTGAAGATTGGGTGACCACCAACTTGACCTTCTTCTCCTCACTAAATTGATGGCAATCAAATATGAGTTCCACCTTCTTTTCCCGTTGCAAATACCCCTACGGATCTGATTTACCTTGAAAATGACGTATTTTAAGTTTAATGCTTCCCAAATTTCAATCTGCAAAATCCTCATTGCCTCGGTTTCGACCATGGAATTGACTTTCTTGCATTCTCCCTCTACCTCTACCAAAACCGTGACCTTCTCTTCCTCCTCTAGGCATGACCCTTCCAACAATTGTATCATCATCATCCTCATTATAATCAAAATATTCATCTTCCAAGTCATCAACTTGAGATATTCGGTTTCTGCCTCCTCGTCGCCTCTCGTTGTGATTTGGTGTTGCTCTTTCAACCGCCTGCAACCTTGTATCCATACGCTCTAATGCATCCCTCATGGCCTCCATATTTCGATTAAAACATGTAAACTCTCCTCGTTGAGCCTCACGTAGCATAGCATCAGGAACATGACCAACATCATTATCTCCACTTTGGTTTGACATTACTGCAATAGAATGTAAGAAACAAAAATAATTCAAGGACCTCACAAGCACTCCCTCACATGGTTACACTCAAAAGATGGGGGGTCTCTCGTGTTTAACTCAAAAACAAAAAATACAATAAATAATTCACTCGTGATTTTTCTCACATCACTCTAGCTTATTCTTTCATGTTCTTAGGTGAATCACACTTTTAAAATAATTCAAATAGTTTGTAATGTGTAGAATTTCAAAACTGAAATTTTCAAAACAAGTTGAACATGAAACAAACTTAGGAAAGTAATGAATTTAGGAAAGTGACGAATTTACGAAACTAACAAATTTTAGGAAAGTAATGAAATTAGGAAAGTAAAGAATTTAGGAAAGTATCTAATTTTAGGAAAGTATTGAAGTTAGAAAAGTAAAGAATTTAGGAAACTAACTAATTTTAGGAAAGTAATGAAGCTAGGAAAGTAAAGAACTTAGGAAAGTAACTAATTTAGGAAAAAATGAATTTAGGAAAGAGACTAATCTAGGAAAGTAGTGAATTTAATAAAGTAGAGAATTTAGGAAATTATGAATTTAGGAAAGTTAAAAAAAATTAGGAAAGTGACAAATTTAGAAATAAAGAACTTCCTAGAATTAGGAAAGTAACAAATTTAGAAACAAATATCTTCCTAGAATTAGGAAAGTAACTATTTTCGTTCCCTTCTTTTTTCGAACAAAATTTTCTCTTCTTCTTTTTTGATACGTACTCTTTTTTTTTGCACGAATTTTCTTCTTTTTTTTTCTCCTTTTTTTGAACTACAACTATAAAACCCAAAATTGAATTCAAAAGAACAAGAAAAATGCAAGAAATCAGAATTAAAGAAATGGAATTTTAAAGAAATAAAACCTGATCTACAACCAAAGCTGTGATACCAAATGATACGGAATAAGCTTGAGAACCCTTTTATGTATAGGAACCCATGAAGCATTAACGTGAAAACCCCAATAACCAATTTGGCAGCAACCCCTAAGAAAAGGCTAGAAAAACAGATTTTTTAGATAGATAATCAAGAACTAGAATCAAGAAAACTTGTCCTAAATGTCAGTTCGAGTATATGTCATGCCTAGAAGATCCAAGTTTAGCCAAGTTCATTTAGTTTGGGCCTAAACACATACCATTGGGCCTTTTTGACTCTGTATGGTACTAGAAGCACCTAAAATGATCACAGCACTCCAAATCCTTATCCTAAATGTGTTTTGGGTGTCAAAAGTCAGTTCGAGTATTTGTCTTATGCAGGAAGACTCTAACTTATCAAGACTTATCTTATGGCTATGGTCAACTTTTGGAGTGGTCTCTTCATTCTCCCAAAAAAAAATGGTGAAGACATTCCAATGCTTGGTAAGAAATTTTCTATGAAATGGTCAAGATACTAAAGCTTCTGGGGCCAAAGTACTCTGGGCAGACCTGTGTTTTGGCAAGGTACAAGGTGGGTTGGGCCTTAGGGATCTGGTTCTAGCTAATGAAGTTGCTATAGCCAAACACTTATAGTTCTTGCTACTCCCTTCTTAAAGATCACTTTAGAAAGATTAGTGTCAAACATACCTAATCAAAAAGAGTTCAATTTTCTTGGTATCCATTCCTTCTAACCCATCTTGGGTTTGGAGAGAGCTTCTCAAGCTCAGGAGCAAGTTTCTGCCCTTTTGCTCTCTAACTATTGGAGATGGTACTACTATCAAGCCTCTTACGGATAATTGGCATCCTCTAGGTGTCATTTTGGCCAGATTTGGGCAACGACGTTTGTCAAGAACTTCTTGGACTATGGACTCTATGGTGAGTGTTGTCATTCAAGACAATCAATGGCATTGGCCAACTTCAAACACCTTTGAGCTTCTTGAGATTAGAAGTGTTCTAATTCCTCCTCCCCAAGCTCAAAGACAAGATGTTTGGAAATGGAGTTCAAGTCAGAATGGAGATTTCTCTCTAAGTCTAACCTATAAGGCACTGTCCCCTACAAGACAACCGGTCAAGTGGGCAAAGGTGATATGGTTCGCTAAACACATCCCAAGGTGTAGCTTTATCTCTTGGTTGGGTTTGAGAAACAAACTTGCCACTAGAGATTAGGTTGCACAATGGGACCAAACACCAAGGTTTTGTTCTGATTGTGTGTGTTGTGTTGGCTACCTGGAGACACATGAGCATCTTTTTGTCAATTATTTTTATTCAACCAAAGTATGAGCCACACTTGTGAACAAATGTGATCTGCGCTGCCAGGTTAGGGATTGGGGTCAGTTTGTAGATTGGATGCTAGCTAATGAAAAAGGAAAGTCACTCGGAGGAGTCCTAGTTAAGCTAGCTTTTACTTCCTTCATCTACTATATATGGAATGGTCAAGATACTAAAGCTTCTAGGACCAAAGTACCTTGGGCAGACCTGTCTTTTAACAAGGTACAAGGTGGGTTGGGCCTTAGGGATCTGGTTCTAGCTAATGAAGTTGCTATAGCCAAACACTTATGGTTCTTGCTACTCCCTTCTAAAAGATCACTTTGGAAAGATTGGTGTCAAACTTACCTAATTAGAAAGAGTTCAATTTTCTTGGTATTCATTCCTTCGAACCCATCTTGGGTTTGGAGAAAGCTTCTCAAGCTCAGGAGTAAGTTTCTGCCCTTTTGCTCTATAACTATTAGAGATGGTACTACTGTCAAGCTTCTTACAGATGATTGACATCCTCTAGGTGTCCTTTAGGCCAGATTTGGGCGAAGACTTTTGTCAGGAACTTCTTGGACTATGGACTCTATGGTGAGTGTTGTCATTCAAGAAAATCAATGGCGTTGGCCAACTTCAAACACCTTTGAGCTTCTTAAGATTAGAAGTGTTCCAATTCCTCCTCCCCAAGCTCAAAGACAAGATGTTTGGAAATGGAGTTCAAGTCAGAATGGAAATTTCTCTCTAAGTCTAACCTATAAGGCACTGTCCCCTACAAGACAACCGGTTAAATGGGAAAAGGTGATGTGGTTCTCTAAATACATCCCAAGGTCCAGCTTTATCTATTGGTTGGCTTTGAGAAACAAACTTGCCACTAGAGATTGGTTTGCACAATGGGACCAAACACCAGGGTTTTGTTCTGATTGTGTGTGTTGTGTTGGCTATCTTTTTTTCGATAAATTAAAAATTTGTATAAACCGAATAAGAAACATACAAATATACAAGGGGCATACCCCAGACAAATGAAACAAAAAAGGAACCAGCCAACACACAAGCTGGAGGCACCCAAACTCTAACAGAAGATTACGAGAGATAACAGCATAAAGAAACTGAAGAACCAAGCTTAATTGTCAAAAATAGAGGCATTCAATCCCCAGGCAAGCTGAATGGTTTTGTTATCTTCAGTCACAGAAAATCCTTTAAGACTAAAAAATCTATCTTTAATGGCATTTGTAATACAAGCCAAGACCACTTTCTTGTCCCTCATTTTGCCCTCAAAGACTCGATTATTTCTCTCTCCAGATATGGTAGACAAACGAGCTGAACATAAGCTTCAACATAAGGCCCAAGAAGTAGCCTTTCTTAACTTTCACAAGGAGCCAGGAGATAAGTTGATTCCAGTTCCCAGGAGAAGACACCAAGCCACACAAAACTACCAAATTCTGTCAAATAAAGCTAGAATATAGGGAAAGAAACAAACAGGTGTTCAGAAGATTCTGAAGGATTCAAGCAAAGTACACAACTACTAACATTGGAAGACCCAAGAAAGGAGGTCCAAGCAGCCAATCTATCCGCTGTTGCAAGCCTATTAAGAACAGCAAGCCAAGTAATAAAGCTATATCTGGGAATATACTTCTGTAACCAAATAAGAGGAGCCCATCTCACTTTTTCACCAGCTGGAGCCAGTTTCCTATAAGTGTGCCCCATAGAGAAAAGACCAGAGGGACAAAGAGTCCAAATCCAAGAGTCTAAAGAGGACTCTTTAGGAGGGGGAAGATGGACCTCTCTAATTGTGACAAGCTCATGGGAGTTAGAAATATGCCAGTTCCAAGCTGCATTCTGGATCACTGAGCTCACCTTGGTAGTCCAATCCCAACCAGTACCAAAAAGAATCCTAGGTCCAAACCTTTGAGAAAGAGCCCCCAAAGGGTGTCAAGGGTCCAAAAGAAGAGAGATCTGCTCACCATTTCCCACAAGAGCTTTGCAATACCCAGCAAACTTGTCTCTGATTTTCAGAATTTTCCTCCAACTCCAAGAAGGATTAGGGGCAAGTTTAACCAAGACGATAGAGCTCTTCTTGATCAAGAAAAACATGCACCAATCCTTCCAAAGGGAAGCTTTATCCAAAGAGACCAGGAACCAGAAATACTTAGTCACAGCCACTTCATTAGCTAGAGAGAGATCTCTAAGGTCCAAACCTCCTTGGGACTTATCAAGGCACAAGTCACTCCAAGCCACTTTAGCACCAGAATGCTTTACAGCTGATGCGTTCCACAAGTAATTCCTAATAACCACCTGAATCATATTCAAGATCTTATTGGGAAGAATAAATAAGCCAGCCCGGTATTGAAAAATAGCATAGAGCACGGATTTAACCAACTGTAATCTTCCAGCATAAGAAAGGTAGTTAGACTCCCAAGACTTCACCCTAGCTGTGATATGGTCTACAAGGGTGATACAATATGTTTTTCTAAGCTTTGAGGAAATCAAAGCAACCCCCAAGTATCTCATATGAAGCTCCCCAATGCTGAAATTGCACAAGTCCAGAATTGCTTGAGAAGTGGATGGATGGACCCCACACATGAAAATCTGACTTTTTTGTAGATTAGGTTGAAGACCAGACATAGCCTCAAACAAGTTTAAGCTCTCCATAATAAGTTGAACAGAAGTAATATCACCCTTATAGAAGATAAATAATGTTGTGTTGGCTATCAAGAGACACATGAGCATCTTTTTGTCAATTCATGTTATTCAGCCAGAGTATGGGCCATACTTGTGAACAAATGTGATCTACACTACCAGGTTAGGGATTTGAGTCAGTTTGTAGATCGGATGATAGCTAATGCAAAAGGGAAGTCACTCAGAGGAGTCTTAGTTAAGCTAGCTTTTACTTCCTTCATCTATTATATATGGAGAGAAAGAAATGCAAGGATTTTTTAACGCAAAATCAGAGATTCCAAGATCCTAATTGAATCTATCTCAAAATTATTCAGATTAAGGTTTTGGGATTCGAAGTGTTTTGGCATTAATGATACTAATCTACGCATAGAGGATAGATGGAGTCTTAACCCCAAGCATTTTGTAAACCTTGGCTGTCTTATAAAGCCTTGGTATCTAATTTCAGTACTTTACATATTACTAGTTTAATTTACGTGCAGATCTTAAGCCTCTGATTAGGCTCTCTTTTTGTATTTCCGGTGTATGCCCCTTGTACATGTGTAAGTATCTTTTGGTTTATACAATTTGTCTATAAAAAATACTCCAAATGTTTATCCCAAAAAAGTTTTGGGTCTCAAAAAACAGTTCGAGTACATGTCACATGCCCAAAAGTCCAAGTTTAGACAAGTTCGTCTAGTTTTGGGCGTAAACATGTCCCATGAGGTCTTTTTGACTCCGTATGGCACTAGAAATATCTAAAATGACCAAAACACTCCAAATTAAAATCACAAACGACTTTTGGATGTCGAAAGTCAGTTCGAGTTCATGACATGCGCAAAAGATCCAAGTTTTGCAAAGTTCATCTAGTTTAGGCCTAAACACGTCTCATTGGGTCTTTTTAACTCTGCATGGCACTAGAAATACCTGAAACGACCAAAACACTCCAAATTCTTATCTCAAACGTGTTTTGGTGTCAAAAGTCAATGCGAGTACATGCCATGTCCAAACGATCCAAGTTTGGCCAAGTTCATCTAGTTTGGGCCTAAACACGTTCCATTGCGTCTTTTTGACTTCTTTTGGCACTAGAAGACTCTAAAATGACTACAACACTCCAAATTCTTATCGCTAACGTGTTTTGGGAGCCAAACATCAATTCGAATACAAACCATGCCCAAAAGATCCAAGTTTATCAAAGTTCATCTAGTTTCAGCCTAAACACGTCCCGTTTGGTTTTTTTACTCCGTATTGCACTAGAAGCACCTAAAACGAACAAAACACTCCAAATTCTTATCTCAAACATGTTTTTGGTGTCAAAAGTTAGTTCGAGTACATGTCATGCCTAAAAAATCCAAGTTTAGACCAATTCATCCAATTTGGGCTTAACCACGTCCAATTGGGTCTTTTGACTCCGTACGGCACGTGAAGCACCTAAAACGACGGAAACACTCCAAGTTCTTATCCCAAACGTGTTTTCGGTGTCAAAAGTTACTTCGACAACATGACATGCCCAAAATCCAAGTTTTGCAAAATTCAACTACTTTGGGCCTAAACAGGTCCCATTGGGTCTTTTTAAATCCGTATGATAATAGAAGCACCTAAAATGATCACAACACTCTAAATTCTTATCCCAAACATGTTTTGGGTGTCAAGTGCTTTTCGAGCACATGCCATGCCCAAAAGATCTATGTTTAGCCAAGTTCATCTAGTTTGGAACTAAACACGTTCCATTTATTTATTTTGACTTTGTATGGCACTAGAAGCACAAAAACAATCAAAATACTTCAAATTCTTATCCCAAATGTGTTTCGGATGTCAAAAGTCAGTTTGAGAGCATGCCATGCTCAAACGATCCAAGTTTAGCCAAGTTTGCCTAGAATAATATAAACCAATCAAAATACTCCAAAATCTCATCCCAAACGTGTTTGGGATGCCAAAAGCAGTTTGAATACATGTCATGTTGAATTGGCCTTAGTGCTAGACCAAAACATAGTTGAAGCTTCCCCACTAAGGGTGGAACCTATTGAGCACTCAACTGAGGAAGAAGAGGATAATCTTGCTGTCGTGAGCAAGAACCAAGAGCTTTCCACCCCTTCACCTTCTCTAAACACTTCCAGCTCAAGCAAAAGGAGAAAGAAGAAGAAGAAGAAGGTCAATGGCACACCACACCCTGCAAAGGGTAGAGATAAAGGAGTTGCAGCTAGTGGGGAAACCCACAACCCACCCATTCATGTTTAATCTTGCTACTTGGAACATTAGGGGGCTCAATGACTCCTTAAAACAAGCTGCTGTGAGGAAGCTTTGTAAGAATTCCAATCTTTCTCTTTGTTCTTTACTTGAAACTAAAGTGAAAAACTTTAAATTCACTAATCTTGCTAAGGCCATTTTTCCTAATTGGGAGGTGGTAGCAAACTACAATTTTGCTGCAGGGGGTAGAATTTGGGTTGCTTGGGACCCAAAAGTACTTGATGTAATAGTTTTGGATACTACTGACCAAGTTTTATTTTGTAAGCTTACTATTAAG